>PVIU01001658.1:148142-202314 GCA_004026605.1 Ondatra zibethicus
GGCTGCTGCAGGTCCGTGTCTGGGTAGGAGCCTTGTGCATGGCTGCTGCAGGTCCGTGTCTGGGTAGGAGCCTTGTGCATGGCTGCTGCAGGTCCGTGTCTGGGTAGGAGCCTTGTGCATGGCTGCTGCAGGTCCGTGTCTGGGTAGGAGCCTTGTGCATGGCTGCTGCAGGTCCGTGTCTGGGTAGGAGCCTTGTGCATGGCTGCAGCCTTGTACATGTCTGCTGCAGGTCCGTGTCTGGGTAGGAGCCTTGTGCATATGGCTGCTGTAGGTCAGGCTTGCAGTGGGAAGGCAAGTAGATGGCAACCAGCAGCACCACCCTTCCTGAAGCTCCTCCCCCTGCCCCCGCTCTCAGTAAGAGTAAAGATAATAATAGTGGGTGTTTATTGAGTGCTTACCAAAGGCCAGACAAACGCTGCTCTGGGAACTTGCCTCTCAAAAGCCCTGTGAAGTGAGTCCTGCCACTGGGCCCATTTTTCAGATGAGGGCTGAGACCCAAAGACGTTAGTTAAGTAGCCTGCCTGGGTGTTAGTAGCAGGGACAGGACCCACACCCTGAAGTCCAGCTTTGGAGGCTGTGACCTCGTGAACCTTCCTCATCCTAGCAGCACCTGTTTCTCAGGGAGACTGTCCTCAGTAACACTTCAGCCATCAAAGACACTGCTCCCACCCCCTTTACATGGGACTCATTCCTTCCCCCCTTGTTCTCCTGCTCTCATTCAGAACTTCACTGGCAGTTCCAGGGGTTGGACGGTGGTGGGGGAGGGTGCTATGCAGGAAGCTGAGGATAGACTAGTGAATCAGGACCCATGCCCTGTCCCCTGGGGGACATGGATATGGATGGGTCTCTACACTGGGTGATAAGTGCCACTGTCCCCTAGGTACTGCAGATCCTGAGTGGTCCAGTGTAGCCTCAAACCAAGCCTATCAGGGAAACCGTCCTGGAGGAGGCAGCTCACACTGAAACAGAAAAGACCAATGAGCGGGGGAGCCAGGCAGAGAGCCTACTGCAGGCCAGGGGCCAGAGGTGAGGCCCATGCATAAGAGAGCAAGGCATTAGAACACAGGGTCTTAGCATGGTGTCCAGAGAACAGACTAGGACTTAAGCTGTGTCTGGTTTGGCGGGGACAGTGCTTGTCGGGCAGCGGCAGCTTCCTGGAGAAGACGTGAAAGGGACCGAGTGTGGGCGTGACAAGCAGAATTCTGTTAGAAATGTCTTTCTGGGAGACCCTAGTGGAAAAAGGACTCTGAAAGGGACACCAGGATGCCATCCCAGTTGCTCACCCCAAGACCCATATCTCAGAGCAGCACCCTTCCACAGCTGCCAATAACTCTGTCTTGGGCCTGGCTGTCCCGGCCTGGCCTGCAGCCCTGGGAACTTTGCCTGTAGGGAAAGCTCTAGGCATGTATGCAAACCCGGCCCTGGGAGAGGCAGCAGAGCTGGGGTGTACTTGGAAGCAGGAAGAGTGAGAGCAGGTCCAGAGACTGGTTAGAAAGGGCCGGAGGCCAGGACAGGCTCCAAAGCTACAGAGAAACCCTGTCTCAAAAAACCAAAAAGAAAAAAAAGGGCCAGAGGGTTTGGGATTGGGGTCTGTGGGTGTCCCCAGAGGAGTGGTCTAGAACGGCCCTGTGAGAACCTGCCAGGATTGACTGAGACAGTCATGGTGTAGACTGGAGAAAGAGGCAGGGGCTAGCTCCCTTTCCTCCTCCTGTCTTCTGGCTTAAAGGGCAGTCTCTCCAGCTGTCCACCCCCCTCCAACACCTCACTCTGCCATTCTACTAAAGGGAAGACATGGCTCCAAACTGGACACAGACTAAACGTAAATCAGCAGTTGGGCCCAGACCAGGACCGAGGCTCAATGTGAGAGTCTAAGTTATCTCTGTCAGTGGTAAGAAGGACAGCCTTCCTACAGCACCTCCCTAGGACTAGAGGCCTGTAGTTCTGGGTAGATTTCACACCCTCTGAGCTTTCCCATTGTACTGAAAAGGAGGCCCCCTCTCCCACATGCTGGCCCACGGACACACCTAGCCTATTGTGAACTTTAATTATTGTGTGTTCAACTAATCTCCCTGAATCCTCATGACAGAAGTTCTCATGGTAGTATCTCCTGGAAGGAATGTTACTGCACCATCTCATACTCAGGCTGGGAAAGGAGTCTGGGAATGTAGCTCAATGGTAGAACATTTGTCTAGCATGCACAGGGTCCTGTGTTTGATTCCCAGCACTAAAAAAATGAGTGAGTGAGTGAGTGTGCGCCTGTCTGGTCTGCCTATCTTAGGAGATAGCCTGGTCAGTAAGGTGAGTACTACCCAATCATGAAGATCCAAGTTTGATCAACAAAACATGTGTTTAAAAAACCAGTGTAATGATACAATTTGTAATCTCAGTGTCGGAGAGGCAGAATTTGTAATCTCAATGTTGGAGAGGCAGAACCCCAGAGGCTGGCCCACAGGCCTTGCCCAGTCAGCAGTCCCTTGTCTAAAGGGACCTTGTCTAAAAAAATTAGGTGGATGGCTCCTTAGATTCTAGCCCTTCTATATCTGCCCTCACCCCAAATGCTGCAGACTGCACCTCTGTCCACCCCAGGTACTCCAGCATTCTGCCACCAAGACCTACTTCTGCTCAGAGACTGGAAGGGTGGGGAGCATGAGGAGGGCGGGGAAGGTCCCTGAGCAGAGTGGTGGGTGGGACTCTGAGGCTGACCTCCACACAAAAGCACGTGTGGTGTGTGTGTGTGTGTGTGTGTGTGCATGTGCACACACACAAAGTATATCTGCTCATACATGCACACACACTTTTTTTTTTAAATAGAGTAACTTATACAGAGTGGCTCAGCTGAGACAGCCCAGGTGTCTAAGTGTGCTGTGATGGACACACTGCCCCAGTTTTGACTGTAAATTAGCGGTTGTCCCAGGCAAGACCCACCAGACAGCGGAGCAGAGCTGTGTGTGTGTGTGTGTGTGTGTGTGTGTGTGTGTGTGTGTGTGTGTGTGTGTGTGTGTGTGTGTGCGTGTGTTACACTGGGCTGATCTGCTGACTGGAACTCAGCTCATCAACCCCATGCCCAGCCCAGGCCTGGTGCAGCTGCTGCCCACGGGAAAGGACCTTCCCACTTGCCCTGCTGCATCAATGGTCTTTCCCTTGGTCTGTGTGACTGCCAGTGCATGATCCAGAGGGCACCTGCCAGCCCTCCCCATGATGGGTTTGGCCATCTAATGCTCTCACATGACAGGCATGGGATGAGCTGTGGGCTGGGGAAAGGGATTTGCACTCTCCTAATCTGGGGGCTGCAGCCCTCCCCCTGTCTTGGCCAGGGCCATGGGAGAGGTTTGTCTCTGCTGTATACCTAGTGGCCCCAGCTAGATGCTGGCACACACCCAGCTCTCTGCTCAAGGCCCTCCCTGCCCTTCTCATGCTCCCCACCCTTCCAGACTTTGAGCAGAAGTAGGTCTTGGTGGCAGAATGTTGGAGTACTTGGGGTGGATCAAGGTACGGTCTGCAGCATTTGGGCCTAGAGGAGGCCAGAAACGGCAGGGAGGCTTAGGGCCCATGTCAGGCCGATGATCCATCGGTTGGGGTGTAAAGTTGGAGTGTTTGGGGCTAATCCTGGGCCACCCCTTCCTGGAGAAATTTGGCTACAACTCAGGGAGGCAAATGTGTGGGTTGCCCCCCCCTCGCTGGGCAGTAAACACAGCCGTCGCCTGGGAGATGGGCCCAAACATCCCGGCCCCCCACTGTTATTTATACCAGGGCTCCCTTCCTTCTCTGGAGCCTGCTCCTGGCTCTTCAGTCTATCCCTGAGCTGGGCAATCAGAGTTGAAGTCCGTGTCAAGGTCCCAGATGAAAGCTCTCTTATGCCTCATAGACACTGTTGATGGCTTGTCATTTGGGAGGGCCCCAGGTCTTAACAACCAGAAAAGGGCTCCCAGGGCAAAGTCTAGGTGGGAGGCAGGAATGCTGGGATTGTGTCCTGGGTTTGTGCTTGCATTACTGTGGTCACCCAGCCCTTACTTCCTCCTGCCTTCAACAAACCAGAGCAGTAGACCTGGTTCTCTGATAGGACCCTGAATGGTGCACATATTTTATATGTGTGTGTGTATATATATATATAAAATCAGATCAGAGTAGGTCTGGTTGGGGTGGATTCCAGGCCTAGGATGCTGTCCAATCTGCCTATGTAGCCCTGCATATGGACTTGGAACTTGCGTGTGCTTCTCTCTCAAATAATCCAGGTAGGAGACCAGGGTCTGCTGATTCATAGTGAGCACGGGCAGAGCCTCATGAGATATATAGACTCAGTGGGGAAGAGAATGGGGCTACACAATGGGCTGCCTGACCCTGCCATATTCCAGCACCGGCCTCAAAAGAATCCCAGAATTGAAATTCAAACTTGCTCGTCCAGATCATTATGGAGGCAGACATGCCAGGGAGAACGGAGCACATTTTATTTAACAGCTTGTTAACTTGATTTAAACTTTCAAATATTTAGACTTGCCATATGTGGGTCTCCGCTTGAACTCTTTCCCCGCCCTGCTGGCAGCAGAGGTATGCTCACACCCGTTCTCCCTCTGCCCAGACCTTTCTGCAACAACTCTAAGACAGCTTTCCTCAGGCTTCCGTAAGGCTGGCAAAGTCCCAAGTCACTAAGGTTCATGCCCTTGACGTCCCCCTGGGCCAGCCTGATGGACATGAGAGGACAGAACTGGGCTGCTTTAGAAAATCAGCATCAGTGGGGTGGACATAAGGAGGAACACCTAGCTGGGCACAGCACAGACCCGACAGACCAGAGAAGACAGTGACAAAGGGTCCTGAGGCTGCCCAGCTGAGACTTGAAACCCTAAGGGTCTTGGGTACTTCTTCCCAAAGTTGAACAGGGATGCTTGGGAGTGGAGAGGGGTTCCAAGGATGGCAGAGGGCATAGAAGCCACCAGGGCGGAAGTGTGGGACTGACATGGGACAGGAGCATTCACACTGGGTTCCACACAGGCTGAAGGTGGGGATGGGCCTGACTCCTAGGAGGGATCAGACCGAGTCCTAGGCTGGCCAGGAGTGGGTAGAGGGGAGCCAGGAGATAGATCATCATAATTCTGCCTCCTGAGAATGCCATCTCTCTGTCTCGCTGTCTGTCTCTCCCTCCTGTCGTGCCAGTTGTCCTGGGTGTCTGGGTGGGAGGGAACTCATCCTAACTTCCTGCTTCCTTGGCACAGGGGCCACAGTTGTACAAGAGGCTTTCCCAGGTGCATGGGCCTGCTCAATCATTCCTTGATTCATCCACTCATTCAATAATTGTTCACTGGGAACCTCCAGCGCACCAAGCTCGTTCTAGGTGCTGGAGAGACGGGGAGCAAGATGAAGTTTCTGCATTCTCAGAGCTTGCTCTACAGGGGTAAGAGGACTAAAAACTGTCTCTGGAGTGTTTATCCCCTGTGCCTGGAGGAAACAGGAAGTCTCTCTATTACCACTCATACACTGAGCAACTAGGAGAGGCCTAATGCCCATGATGCAGGCCCAGCCCCGCTCCTCTCTGTAGGAGGAGCCCAGGCCTTCTCATTCAGCTAGTCTTTGAGCCCCTTACCAGGACCTTTCTGGTCTCCAAGGAGGCCCTGAGAGCGTGGGCAGCACACTAGCTACAGTGAGAGGAAGAGGGGTACCTAGAACGCAGTACTACCTCATCATTGTCAACACAGATAATAGTTGCTACCGAGAGGTTTCTCTGTGAGCCAGCCTCCTTTATCTGTTCTGCATATACTGCTTCTTTTCTCTCCATTTTCCAGATGAGTAAATTGAGTCTGGGCACGGTGAAATGACTTTCTTGAGGTCACACGTGAAACTCCCTGACACTAGGAGCCTTTAAGGACGGTGCTATGAGGTGCCGCCTGGCACCTGCTGCTCGGGCTGGGCACTCAGCCTGTGAGTGGAAACCTAGCCCTAGCGCGCTCTCCCCTTGCCCCGCTTCGTCCTTGCAGGGGCTGGCATTGTCCCGAGCCTGAGCACTGGGAGCTGCGACCCTGTTCAGATCAGCACTGGGAGGGCTGCATCAAGCCAATACTCCCGCTAGGTTGCAGCCCTTCGGCCTACATGGGTGGGCGATTGGTGGCGGGTCGGGGTGTCGAATGCCCTCTCTCGGCCCCCGGCCTCGGTAACGCGGCAGCACCTTCACACTTTCCGCTTGGCCCGCTGCTCGCCTTTCAGGCCGCCGCGTTTTCAATTGTTAATTTGGAAACGGAAAATAAGCCGGGCGGGCGGGGGAAGCAGCGGGGAGGTAATCGGAGCCGCAGCGCGCCTGGAGCTTGCCGCGGCAAAGCCCCGCCCTCACAGCCCCGCCCATCAAGGACCCCGCCCCTTCCACTATGTCCCGCCCAGGCCGAGATCTGGGGTCCCGTGGCTCTTACCCTAGAGCGGGTGGAGTTCCCTCTGGCCCTATGGCAGAAAGCCCTCCTGGGCCAAAGACTGAGCCGGGGAGGGTCTCCAGAAGTCTTCCCCAAGGACACATTCCTCTCCCGAGGAGTTCCGCCCAGCGTCAGCCTCCTGTGTCCCCAGGTGAACCTGAACCTTGCTCAGGCTTCATCCCAGGAGACCCCTACCTCCAGGCTGCAGCATCTGGGATCATTGGTCCCGTTTGACAGAGGGAGAAACTGAGTCCTAGAGAGGGACAGATCATGTGCTGAATTCAAGCTTGTTCTGGCGGTGATAATAGTAGGGTGATCAGCAGAGGACAGGACATCAGAACCAGAGATAAACAGTTGTCCCCTGATCTGCACAGCCCTGAGGCTAATAAAGTTCTGCTTTGCTCTACCCCATGCCTTCTTGATGCCATTATTCAGTAATGGGAGAGTTCTTGAAGGTCCCATCTGGGTTCTGCAAGCAAATAAAGTATAAAGACCCTCTTCTGGGTGACCCCAGAGCACTCACTGACTTCCTAGAGAACAAGCTTCAGAAGCTGACCAGAGCCCCACTTCCTGTCCCGGAAGCCAGAGTACTCAGCTGGACCAGCCAAAAATAAGGCTCTTGATATCTTCCCTCCAGCAGCAGAGTGCACTGACACTTTGCCGATTGCTTAGCCGAGTTAGGGGAGAGAATCTGTCCGCCTAGGTTCCCAGCATAAGTAGTGGGATGCCCTCTGGTGCCCCCAATCCTGACTCTTCTCAGAGCCACCAAGCAGGCTTCTTCCCTTTAGAGGAACCTGGCCTTCTGGAATTGTAGGCTGGGTAGCCCCCTCTGTTGACAAGAAGCTGAAGAAACCAGAGTGTCTGTAGATAAACTCCTAGACCCCACCTCAGCTATGGGACAGCTCACATGGCAAGTCTTGTTCAGCTCACAGGGCTCATTAGCTTCCCAGGCTGGTTCTGGGTTTGGGGTTCCTAGGGGGGCACTCAGCTGCCCCGGGTGTGGCCTGTGAGTTTGCATGCTGCTTTGCTTATTCATACCCACAAACCTCGGTCTGGGTGGGGTCCTCAAAGGCTGAGTCTGCACAACCACCAGGCTGGGCTCTGTCTTGGCACCTGAGCTCCCTAGGGGGCCCTGCCCTCCCCCAAAGCTCCTGTTCCATCCTGTCAGCTCTTGCCAGTGCACTCTCAGCTTTGGGAGTACTGAGAACCAAGTGGCTGGGACTGAAATCCCTCCTCCCCTCAGCACAAACCTGCTGACTCGGAGAACAGAAGACTCCTTAGAGGTGACCCTGACCCCTGTCAGACTCAAGTAGTTGGGGAACTGGGAAATCCTCAAAGTGCTGCAGGAAGGGCCCAGACAGGTTCTGTCCTGGCCCCTTGGTTATTTGAAGGGTGGATGGTGGTGGGGCAAGTGACAAACAAAAGAACTTTACCCTCAGGCCTGGGTGATTCAGGGCTAGGCTCAGTACTGTGTAGACAGGCCTCCTTCTGAGACTCAGTTTCCCCGTCTAGAAGTGAGAGAATTGGTAGCTTTCTAAGGGATCTTCAGAGCCAAGATTTAGCCCAGATCTAATCACATCTTGCCATCTCCACTTCTCCTTGAGCAAGTCACAAGAGGCTCCTGCCAGGATAGCACCACCAGCCTCCCAGCTCATGGGGGGTGGGTGGGAGGGAAGAGGGCAGTTCCTCTTCTCTCAGTGCTTCCCCCCACCCCCACTTCCCTGGTCCATGTTGCTCTTGCTCACATTCCTGTGTCTCTCCTGGGAGTGGGGAACCATATCTTCAGCTACCCAGAGACTGGCGCCGGCTTCCACCTCTCAACCTCCCTTGCTTCTCCTACTCCTTCCCTGATGGCCAGGAACACATCAGGCATTCTCTGGCTCAGGCCTTTTGCATTGGCTCTGCCCTCTGCTCTGCTACATGGCTCCCTACTTCCTCCACTGTACTCAAAGGCCGTCTTCCCAAGGCTGGTTTCCCTGCCCACTCTCTGTACAATAGCTTCCCCACCACACCGGTGCTCTGTGTCCTTTTTGTCCCTAAATTTTTCTCCACCGTCATCTGATGACTAGAACCTTTACTTTTTATTATCTCCTACCAAGAATGTAAGCTTGCTGAAGGCAGGGCTTGTGTAACTTGTGAAGAAGTAAATGGTCACTGAATGCATAGTAAATGGTTACTGAATGAATGAATGAGAGAGTGAATGAATGAATAAATGCTTTGTGGTTCTGGGCTGTGTCATTTCCCCACAATTCCTCCTGCTTCAGGGAGTGTTGAGGTGTGGAGTCAGGAGGGGCCAGTGTGCTGGGGAGGAGGGACACACCTTTTCTCAGGGAACTTACCCAGCATCTATTTGAGTCAGACACAGGACATGCCTGGTAGAAAGGATGGACCTCTGGGGCTGTGGTGGCAGCTATTTCAACAAAGGTTTTCACTCCACCATGGAAGTTCACAAAGAGATGGGAGTGGGGGATCACGGGAGTATGAGGTGTCTTCCACTTTGCCAGCCTGGTTCGAAGTACATACAGATGGGAGATGGGGAGGAGGAGCAAAAATGGTGGGGAGAGCTAGCAAAGCCCTGTGTGTTATGCTGGGGGAACGGAGCATGCTTAGGGGATGGTCTGTGCCAGCCTGGAACCCAGGGTTTGGAATAAAGCAGCTTGGTGGGCAGGATCTTCCTTGCCTCTGCACTTGAGCCTGAGACACAAGTCAGTGGATTCACCTTAAAAAAAAAAAAGAAAAAGAAAAACCAAAACAGCAGAGATCTTTGTGCAAGTAAAATCTTGTGTCAAACACAGCTTGTGAAACTGGGCCACAGAATACTCATGGAACTATTTAATGCAGCCATGGGAGAGTTTCTATGGCCACTTTACATACGTCCCTCAGATCTGGGCAGCTTGTATTCCAGCTTGTAGCGCCCCTTCACCTAAGGCCTTAGCAGCTAGCTGTTAGAGAAGTTGGGGCTGCCTTGCTAGCCCCTGTTTCCCCCTTGTTCTATTATTGGCCTGTGTTGACATTTTGTGCAGCTCCTTTGACTGGTCCAACAGAAGGAAGCAGAGAAAACAAGTGGAAGTTTGGTGACTGGCCCAGCTGGGGAAAGATGAGGTTATTCATTAAATTATTAGCCCATTTCCTGTTATTGTAACAATATACTCAAAGCTAGGTTCTTCATATAGAAAAGAGCTCTATTTAGCTCCTAATTTTGGAAGTTGAAGGGAGTGCCAATTGGCTCAGGTCTAGTGAAGACCTCATAGATGATCATATCACAATCTTGGTAGTGAACGTGAGATTGAGTGATCACGTGGTAGGACAGGAAGCCAAAGACTGGAGTTCAAGGAGAACTATGCTGATGCCTTTGAGGTCACACCCTCAAGGATCTAACAACCTCCTATCAGGCTCCACCACTCGCTCACTGTTGCCACACTGGGGACCAAGCTCCAGACCCGTAAATCCCTAGGAAATAACCATATTCAAAGCATGGTACTCAAGCGCCTTGCCCAGAAGCCACCATTCTCCATGCCCTGTGCTGCAGAGGAACTAGCTCACGAAAGATTGGCCTAGGAGGTGGAGGATGGTAAGAAAAGGGGATGTTGCAGAGTCCTTGAAGCCAGAAGTACATCCGGGACTTGCATACTAGAGAATGGGAGGTGAGCTTCAGGTCTGTACTGCTGCTCTCTGTACCTCTCTGCCCCTTCCCTCCGTGGCTCCTGGCTCCCTCTAGAGAGAGAGGCTGATCCAGGGAGGGGCTGATGAGATGGTTCAGGGTGTAGGAGTACTTGATGCACAAACAGGAGGACCTGAGTCTGGACCATGCCCATGAAAAAACTGGGCAGGGACACATGTGCCCATTGACGCAGGTGCTGGGCATGGGGGCAGAAATAGGAGGGTCTCTAGGGGCCTGCTAGCAGCCAGCCTAGCTGAAAATGGTGAACTCTGGGTTCAGTGAGGGACACCGTTTCAAGGGATTGAAGTGGAGAGTGACAGCAGGACATTTGCCTCGTCCTTGGATCCGTGCACATGTGGACCTGAGTGGACACATGTACACATGCACATACCCTCCCATACGAACACACTAAAAAATAAACCCTGTTCGCTCAGCCCAACCTCTGTTGTAAGTACACACACACACACACACACACACACACACACACACACACCACCCTGGTTTTATTTTTTTGGAGCCAAGGTCTCATGTACTTCAAACTGGCTTTGAACCATCTGTGTAGCTGACACTGGCCCTGAGCTCCTGATGCTCCTTCTTCACCTCATAAGTGTTAGGGTTTCAAACATGTATGCTACCATGTGCAGCTGGTGGAGCCTTCTTGGTTCAAATTCCAGCCAGGAGAGGCCGTGGAGTCATCCCTGGGTCTTCCATGGGGTGCCCAGCTGGGCTGAGAGGATTCCAGTGGCTCAGGGTGGGTCAGCCCAGAGCAAGCAATTCCAGTTTCTAATGGAGCCAGTTCAAGGGGTCAAGTTTTTGCAACTTGTCCAGCTAAAGGGAATGCATTTTCTAATTGGTCCTCCAATAGGAGGCATTTTAATTTTCTTTTTTTTTTCATGGTTTGCACTATGTGCTGGCAGCTGCTGTCCCTCCAGGGACATCCTTGGAGAATGTAGAGCTAAGCTGAGGGCTGTCTCTATCTCCTACTGCTGGACAGTCAGTCATAAAGCTGAAGTAACCTTAGCCACTATTGGATTGCTTCTCTCCCTCATGTTACAGTCAGGGAAACTAAGGCTCCTTTAAGACCTCATCCTGTCCCTGAGCCCCGTTATGGACCTCTGGCCCAGAGATACAGCCATGCCAGAAGCAGCCTTGTGTGGGGCCCTGGGTCACGTGTTTTATTCCCTCTGCCATATTTAGAATCGCTGGATCAGGGGAAACTCTCCTCCCAGCCCTTGAGGATTCTTGGAAAGAGCCACGCTCTGAGGCCCGCTTAACGCCCCTCCCATCAACACCCCAACCCACAAGATAAAGCAAGTGTTCCCCCTGCTTAGAGGGCTGTGGGACAGTTCAGGCTTTTCTGCAGCCCCCTTGTCGGGATGTAACTGTCAAGTCTATTGAAGTCCCTTCTTAGCCTCAGTTCTGGTTTGAGGCTCAAGAAATACCTTTCAGTAGGCAGGTGGACTGGGGGTCATGGCTTCTGCCCTCCAGGAATCTTGCCTGAGTGGTGACAGTCTGGCACCAGGCTCCCCCGCTGAGGGTAACAGAGCAGCCCTGCGCCAGGGGGCCCCAGTCTGGAAAGCAAAGGAGTCACGTACTGCCCAGTCAGAGGCAAATATCAGGGAGCCAGCTGGTTGCTAGGTAGGTCCCAGGCACTGACTGGCAAGGCTCAGGCTGGGGGCGGGACCTTGGAGGGAGGGTAAAGTGGAGGGAGGTCCGGCAAGAAAGATGGCAAAGGGCGGGCGTCTGGCTTGGTGAGGGAAGCATCTCCCAATTCCATTCACATAGGCTGCTTCCTCACCCCATTTTCAAACCTTAAAAAAAAAAACCCAGAAAAACCAGACCCGGATGGTGCAGGTTTCGATACCCATCAGTCCTCTCAGGCTCCGCCCTTCAGCTCCTACAGAAGCCCACCCCCTCTCTTAGGTCCTGAGTATCCACACTCAGCTCCTTCCCCGACCCAGCCTGGTCTCCTCTGAACTGTCGCCTACCTCTCCTCCCCTCACCCTGCCAGCCTGGGAATCCATCCTGTGCTTACTCCACTCTGTCCCAGGCTTCAGCTTCCGGTTCTGGCTCCTCCCACTCCTCGCTCCTGAGAAAGTCCTGTGTCCATCTCTCTCCAGCTGCCTTAGCCTTTCTCCTTTGCGGTCCTGTTTACTCGCTCCCACCCCTGCTCTCACCCATCTGGGCCTGTTCAGGTTTTTCTCTGCCTGTGAGGCTGCCCAGACCAAGGGACCTAGTGATCAACATGTCACCAAATCCGTAGACATTGTTCAGGGCTTGGACACTGCCGTCCCCTCCTCCCCTCTTGCTTGTCTATACTTGCTTCTCTTGACTTCTGTGCCTCTCTTCTGGTTTCCTTTCCATTTTGGGCCAACTCTTAGGGACAGAGAATTCCTCCCTTCACACTGCTAGGGTGTCACTGGGTCCTCCTCTAGATTCACCGCATGCTCACTGGATTGTCACAGCTGTCCCCATGTCTACCCCAATATCTCCACATCATTCTTCTACCCAGTTCTGTGTTCTTACCCAGCATGCCTTGCCCCCAATATCTGCCCCTCCTCTGGGGGCTCTCAGTTCCCATGCGTTACCCAGCACTTCCACCAGCCCAGTGTCCTTGTCGAAAACGGAGGGGTTGTTCTTCCTCGTTGTCCCTGAGTCCCCCTTCCTCCAATGCCACCAGTCCATTCAGTCCTTTCTATTTTCTGTTCCCACTTTCCAGTCCAGACCGCTGTCATTTCCCAGACGAGTTATCCTGGAGCCTCCTGGCTAGTATTTCTCGTCTGCATCTCCATCCTACTCCATGGTCTACACTATGCAGGTGGTGGACCTGAAACACAAGTGGCTCCCCATTGCCGCCTTTAGAATCACATTCTAATACCAGAAGGGTGCTCTCATGGATTGGCCCCTCTCGGTGTTCCCTACTGGGTCAAGAACTGCTAGCCTTCTGGGCTGGCTCCCATATCTTTGCCACTGGCTTACCTTGCTTCTTCGGTCTGGATCACCCCTGTCCCTGTCTGGTTATGTCTCCACTTCAGCTGAACCGACATCTTCTTGGAGCAGCCTCAGTCTCTTTAGGACAGTCACCAGCTCTCCCAGTGTGTCCCCCTTATTATGCTTGCCGGTGTATTGGGATCTGGATTCTTTATTCCTGGCTTGACCATAAACCAACTGAGTGTAGATGAGATTAGTGTTTCTGAAGCGAGTATTGCTCAGATAACCTAGGGAGCAACCTCTCTCCTTCATGTTGTGAGAATCCCTGCCATCCTCCTTCCCACCTGCCATATGTCCGTTTCTCTAGCTGTTGAGCATCTGTCCTTCCAGGGATGTTTCTAGGGATTCTGAAACGGAGCCGATGACTGATCTTCTTCCTTCCCACCCCACTGCTAAAGAGTCAGCAGGCTGATGAGAATCTACTCATCATTCAGTGTCCCCTGCCTTTGTGTGGTTGGCTGGGAACTTGAAGCTCAGAGAAATAGTTTGACCTTGTGGTCCAGGTGGTCCTGGGTTCAGGTCTTGCATTATGACTTTGAGAAAGTTAATACTCTTCTCTCTTCTCTCTCTCTCTCTCCCTCTCTCTCTCTCTCTCTCTCTCTCTACTGAGTTTTCTGTCCTGCCCAGTTCCCGCAGTCGTTAAGTCCCAAAGAAATCACACAGAGGTCTACATTAACTATAAACTGATTGGCCCACTAGTTCAGGCTTCTTATTAACTCTTATAACTTATATTAGCCCATTATTCTTGTCTATGCTAGCCACATGGATCGGTACCTTTTTCAGCGAGGCAGTCACATCTTGCTTCTTCTGTGGCAGGCTCACAATTACAGAGGAATGGGCTTCCTTCTTCCCAGAATTCTCCTGTTCTCATTGGCCTGGCTCTACTTCCTGTCTGGCTGTCCTGCCTATACTTCCTGCCTGGCTATTGGCTAATCAGTATTTTATTAAAATATAATTGACAGAATATAGACATTTGTCCCACACCATCTCTCTTTCATAACAGCTTTGTTGAGAAGTAATTGCTATTCTATAACATAGCTCCCCTTAAAGTGTATATTCCAGGATCTGTGTACACTCTCAGACTGGCATAACATCCCTAGATACCTCACTTATGTGCCTGGAGAGTCATAGTAGGGACAGGGGAGGACTTGATGGAGAACATGTGTGTTTGGAGGGTTGGAATGGTGCTGGGCCAATGGTTATCATTTGGGATGGCACATCAGACCAGTAGTGAAGCTGATGCTGGCACCTGCCTCCCTGACAGCCCCCAGTCCGGTAGTGACTTGAGGTGTGGACGGGGAGACAGGAAGACTATCATTGTTTTAAAGGTGCTGACATGGTGCCAAGTGTGGAGGCTCATGCCTGTAATCCCAGCATTTAGGACGTCAAGGGAGGGGGATCTTGAGTTCAAGTTATCCTGGATACATACTGAGACCCTGATAAAAACAAGCTAAACCCCAAGGTTAGTGATGGAGCCCCATTTCCACCTTGAACTTCCGATATTGCCAAGGAAGTGCCCAGAAATCAGCGTTTTTCTTTTTAAGACAAGTTCTCAATATAGTCAAGGATGACCTTGAGTTTCTGATCTTTTTGCTTCCATCATGTGAGTGCTGGGATTACAGGCATGTTGCCACCATTAACAAGCCTCCAGGGAATTCTGATGTTCTCTGTAGTTTGAGAACTGTGGATCTAAGGAAATATCTAGCTTTCTTTCCCTAATTTTCCTGAATGAGTAGGGGGGTAGTTGCAGAATAGGGTAGAGTGGACAGGAAAGACTGTGATAGGTTTCCTGACAAGCTTACGGTCTATCCCCCGTCGGCTACATCTCTAACTCCAGGTTGGCTAAGGGGTTACAGGGACCCACTTGCCCCCAGGTGGGATGCATAAAGATGGAGTAGAAAGGGGCCTCCAGTCTGGTGCTCTGCTAGGGAGATCACAAAGGCCCTGGCCAGCCACCTGTATACTATCTCTACTCTTGTAGTCAGAGAAACTGAGGCCCAGAGTAGCCGGGAACAATCCTCAAGCTGTCCTGTTTGTTATATGATGAAGTCATACACCAGCATGGCCAGACTTCCTCTATCTTCTAAGCTCTAGCCATTTGAACTTGTGTTTCCCCAAGAGCATCTGGCATCCTTATACGATGGCTAAGGCCAAGGTTGCATTGAGGCCAGAAGTGAGAGATTTCTAGCCTCAGATCTGCCACTGAGTCACTGTGGGAGCTGTCAGTCCTGATTCTCATGTCTTCATCTTGAAGGGAGGAATAATTATTCAGGTGACAGGAACAGGGTGTTGTTCATCTTCAGCTCCAACACATCCTCTCTAATGAACTGGGGGCCTAGGGTAAAAAAGTTCTCATCCCTGCCAGTGATTAAGGGAAGGGAAGGGAAGGTGAAATTCAGGGTTTTGTTGTTACTTTAGGCAGAGCCTTGCTATGTCCCAGCCTAGCATGGAACTTACTATATAGATCAGGCTGGCCCCTAAATTGTGGTGATCTTCCTACCTTCAAGAGTGCTGGGGTTGAAGGTGTACACTGCCACCCCCAGCAGGGTCAAGGGATTTGTGAGCAGTATTTGCCCTGTGGAGCTGGTCTAGGTCAGGGACATCTTAGGAAAGATGCTGGGGAGTCTGTTCAGTCAGGATGGGTGTGCTGAGTTTAGGAGATTCCTCCCTTGGTTCAAAATGCCGACTTTGGTTTAGTGACAGGGTGTTTGGATGTTGGCTTAGTGTGAATTCCTGCTGTTTGTCTTCTCAGTGCTGTGAAGCCAGTCAGTCAGGGAAAGGAAGAGGGACAGCATATGAGGGAGGATGCTGGGGAAGGCCTCCTCAAGGAAGTGGCATTGGAGCAGGCACCTGAGTGAGTAAGAGAGCAGCCAACAGAACAAACCAGCAAAGCCTGGAGGTGGAAGTATGTAGATGAGCTCTTGGCAGGCCCAGGGAGCTAGGATGTTGCAGTTAGTGAGCAAGAGAGCAGAGGGGATTTGTTGTAGAGGTGGGTGGACAGGGTTGGGGTGGGGTAGACCTCCAAGGGTACGCTGGCAAGGCTGAAGAGTTTGACCTTAGCTCTCCAAGCGTGACCTGAGAGTTTCTCAGCAGTGATGCTTTCCAGCTTTGAATTGTGAGGAGCCTTGAAGGAGTGGGTGATGAGTGAAGATGAGAGTGGAGGCAGGGAGCTCCGCGGGGGTCTGATTGTGGGGGCTTGGTCAGGAGTTGGGAGCTGGTCTGATAGAAGCTAAAGGTTGAGCCAACTGAACTTGCTACAGAGCAGGAGGTGGGGAGTATAAGACAAAAGAATTGCAGCTGACTCAGATAGTTGGCCTCAGTACCCTGGAACCATCACTGAACTACTAGGGTAGAGGAAAGGAGATCTTACGGGGTGTTGAGATTCTAGTTTAGGACATGTTTGGTTCCAGGGGCCCCTAGATACCCAAGAGAAACTTTGAACTGGCAGGTGGGCATAATGAGCTGGGCTCTCAGGAAAGCCTGCCACAATCTCACACCTGCTAGGCACAGAGTTGTGAATATAGTAAGGGCTGGGGGCAGGACTGAAAGGGATTTTTTTTTTCTGGTTTGTATTTCTTTTTCAGAAAATGCATTTAAAAAAATATACTAGTGGTGCTGGACACGGTAGCTCACACCTGTAATCCTTGTTAGTCCAAAGGCAGGAGAATCACAAGTTTGAGTCTAGGCAGTGTAGAGAAACCCTGTTTAACTAAGTAATTAAGTAAATAAATAAATAAAATATTAATAACTGGTGGCAATGGGAGTCAAGTGAGATGGCTCACTGGGTAAGAGTAGTTGCTGGCAAGCCTGACAACCTGAGTTTGATGCCCAAATAATGAAGAAAAGAGAACCAACTCTTTCAAGTTGTCCTCTGACCACACACCTACTGTGACATACACACACACACACACACACACACACACGCACGCACGCACGCACGCACGCACACACACACACACACACACATTATTTAAAAGACAAACTGGGGACAGTGTTGCATGCCTGTAGTCCCATCTCCTGAGACGTAAGAAGGAAGGATCTCTTTAGCTAGGAGTTTGAGACTGGTCCTGTTAATATAGCAAAGGCCCGTCTCAAATAAAAGATGAGGGAGGGGGTGGGGCTGGAGAGACAGCTCAGTGTTTAAGAGCTCTGACTGCTTTTCAGAAGACCCACATTCCATTCCCAGCACCACATGATGACTAGCTGTCTTGTCACTCCAACATCTCCTGGCCCCTCAGCCACCGCGTGCATGTGGTACATAGACACACTGGCAGGCAAGACACGTATACATACACTACTCTAGTAGAGGACCCAAATTCAATTTCCAGCGCCCACATCAGGCACTTACAGCGACTTTTAAGTCATGCTCCAGGGGACCTGGCACCCTTTTATGACCTCCACAGGCATTACACTCATGTGCACATTATTCCCTCACACCACACACACATGATTACAAGTAAAATCAATCTTTAAAAGTGTTAGAGACTTGTCTTAGTCAGTGCTCTATTGCTGTGCAGAGACGCCATGACCAAGGCAACTCCTATAGAAAGCATTTAACTGGGGCTGCTTACAGCTTCAGAGAACTAGTTCATTTTCATCATGGCTAGGGGCATGGCAACATGCAAGAAGATAGGCAGGCATGGTGCTAGAGAACTGGCTGGGAGCTAAATCCTGATCTACAGACAGTAGCGAGGGGGAGCTGGGACTGAGAGTGTCCTGGACTTTTGAAATTCAAAAGCACAACTGCTCCAACAAGGCCACACCTCCTAGTTCCTCCCAACAGTCCACTAACTTGAGAACCAAGAATTCAAATATATGAGCCTATGAGGCAATCTCATTCAAGCCACCACAGGACCACAGGGTCTGAGAATAGAGCTGAATAACTGAGCTCTTGATTAGAAAGCCCTGGGTTTGCTTCCCAGCACTTCAAAACAAATAAATGGGGTACATTAGTTTGCTATTATTTAAGCAGTCCATATTCATTCTAAAAAAAAAATCTTAGGAAGCACAGGTAAGCAAAAAATAAAAAAAGCAAAAACGGAATTACTTCATTTTTGCCACTATTGGTGCATATGTAAAAGGTGTCTCTTTTGAAAACATCAGGATCACATGACCCTTGAGGTTTTGTAATCTGCTTTTTTGGCATAGACTATTGTGGATAACTGATGCCTGTGTAACTATTGAAGTGGAAAGAAAAAGAAAGAGGAAAGGAACTCTGGAAGTGCTCAGCAGAGAACTGCGAATGCCCACGACTGCCTGAGGTGTTAGGGATGCCGAGAAAGGCAGTGGAGGAACTGGGCTAGAGTGAGGGCCCACGATGTTCCCACTGCAACCCTGCCTATACCACTCTGTGTCAGCTGCAGCTCCCGCTACAGAGAGCCTGGCTGCTGCTGGTCCTGTGGTTAGTGACTGAATCTGAGGAGTGGAGGATATACTTCCCTCTCCACTTGCCCTGTGTCTTTGCTGACTCAGCTCTGGGCTGGACCTGGCCGCAGAGGCCTCCATCTCATTCATCTGAAGCCTCCACCTACAGCTGCTTCTTGCCTTCTTGATCCGGGGGCATTTCCTGTGGCACCAGATCCTGCCCTTCAGGGAGTGGTAAGTGGGCCAGACCCTACTCTCAAATTGCCCATCAGCCTATATTAGAGAAGGAGGCTGACTAGAAGAGGTCAGTGGTTTCCTTAGGAGTACACACATTTCCCCCCTCTCTCTCTCTCTCTCTCTCTCTCACACACACACACACAAAGTGTGCATGCATGCTGGAACAGAAATAAAGATAAACGGAGAGCGATTTGGGCTGGGCATGGTGTTGTACACTTGTAATCCTAGAACTAGGAAGACTGAGACAGGAGAGGGAGATAGAGTTCAAGGCTAGCCTGGACTACATAGCAAGACTCTGTAAGAAAGAGCAACCCCTGGGGCACAGACAGGAAGGCAGGCTCTGGAAGGGGAGTAGCAGAGGTTCTGGGGCACAGATGAGTGTGTGTAGGGCTGAAGGTGTGCAGAGGCTCTGTTGGTAAAGGCATCAATAGAGCTCTGAGGACGCGCACATGGGAAGGCTGGCTGGTCAGTGCCCTGCGCTCGCTGTGTTTCCAGGGAACAAGCGCATTCCTTCTGGTGTTTGCTAGGGCAGGGGCATGCTTAGCACACCTTCTTCCAAAGAGCCCACACTCCCCTCCGAATACCTGCAGCCCTCCTGTGCGTGTCCATGCCTCAAGGCTCCCGATTGTGGACTCCCCCACTTCCTCTCTTCTGGAGGATCTCCCGTCTCCAATCTCAGGTCAGCCTTGGAAATACTCAGCAGCCTTGGTGAACCCCTTCCCTGCTGTAAGCCACTGTTTCTTCATGTGCAACCGACTAGGAAAGTGTTGAATGAGTTACATTCTAGAATGTTCCTTTCTAGCAGGGCCACTTGGGAGCGTCACACTGCCCACTGGCCTTTGGCTCTTCACTACGGGATCCCCTTTTCCTTTCCTCCACTCCTGTGTTGTTGCTTCCATGTTGTTTCTGTCCCCTTTTTGTTTGTGGTGCATGTGTGTCTGGTTGCGGGTGTGAGTGTCTGTGGAGGCCAAAGGAGGACATCGTGTGCCCTATGATATCATTCTCTGCCTTGTTCCCTTGAGACGGGGTCCTTCAGTGGCCCCGAAGCTCACTGTTTCCTCTGAACTGACTGGCCCGTGAGCTGCTGCGATCTGCCTGTCTCTGATCCCAGCACTAGGGTTATAGACACGTGGTCATGCCCAGCCTTTTCATGTGTGGGTATTCAGGATTCAAATGGGGGGGGGGGGCTTAAGCTCACACAGCAAACGCTCTCATTGCTGAGCCACCTCCTCAGCCCCTCTCTTCTCCTGCTGACTCACTATGAATTCCAGAAAAACACGGAGACAGAGCAGCTGTCCTGATTCCTCAGTTGAGGCCACAGCTTCTGAACTCTGGAACACTTTACTTGGGCCTTAAAACGGAGCCAAGGCCAGTGGGTGGCGAGGCCGGGAAACACTGAGCCTCTGTATTCTCTTGCTAGCCCAGACAAAACTGGGAGGCCTCCTCTCTGAGTCTCAGTCACACCAGGGTCCTCTGGAGAGGGCTTGGGAGACGTCTGTGCTTAGTGACTCTGCTTTGGATTCTGTTTTCTGTAGAATTCTACCAGAACAGTGAGTCTCCTGACTCTGCAGCCGCTGCCCGGGGACCCTCAGCCATCCTATTCCCCAGCCATCTAACCTTCCCCATTGTGCTCCAATTGCAGATTTTTGCTAGTCTTCAGCTGCCTGGTGCTGTCCGTGCTCTCCACTATCCAGGAGCACCAGGAACTTGCCAACGAGTGTCTCCTCATCTTGGTGAGTGCTGGGAGTCCCCTTTAGTGTCTCCTCCAGGGCAGAGCATCTCCTGGCCCGAGGAGAGAGGCTTCCTAGACTGTGGTCAGAGCAGACAATGCTGCTTCTCTCTGGCTCATTCCTGGCTTGATAGCTGGTGCAGGGAGATGGCCTGTGCTGTGTGAAGCCTGCGGATGAGCCCAGGATAGACTAGGTGAGTGGACTCCACTCTGTACCAGAACAGAAGCAAACCTTACCCTGTTAAACAAAAGTACACCAATAGAAGGAAGGCCTTCCGCCAACAGAGAGCCACTCTTGATGGCGCTCAACCAGGGCTGAGAGTCTAGAATGGCCGGAAGGCTCAGGGCAGGGAGAAGAAAAAACTCAGGCTTCTTATGGAGCTAGACACCTGTATGCGAGGGCTTCTGTTCTCCCTGGAGGACAAAGAGGAGGTCTTTGGAGGTCCCTTCTGGAATTCTCTCAAATCTTTCCAGGTATAAGAGGTGCCGATGTTCCTAACCCAGGGTTGGGTTGGGCTTTGATCTGGGTCCTGGTCCCCCACAGGAATTCGTGATGATTGTGGTCTTTGGCTTGGAATATATAATCCGCGTCTGGTCGGCTGGCTGCTGTTGCCGCTACAGAGGATGGCAGGGCCGCTTCCGTTTCGCCAGGAAACCTTTCTGTGTCATCGGTATAAAGCCTTTCCTATCCTGCCCCACCCCAAGCCTCACGGAGGCATTTTGATCTCATCCTTGACCCCATCCTGGCTCCTCATGAATTTAATGAACCCTTCTAATCTGCAACCCCACCCATAACAGTCCCAGGAGTCCCAGACCCCAGGTCTTGACCCGAGGTGGACTGGTGACTTCGACATCTCTGCCCTGCAGACTTCATCGTGTTTGTGGCCTCGGTGGCGGTGATCGCTGCGGGCACACAGGGCAACATCTTTGCCACGTCCGCGTTGCGCAGTATGCGCTTTCTGCAGATCCTGCGCATGGTGCGTATGGACCGCCGCGGCGGCACCTGGAAGCTGCTGGGCTCGGTGGTCTACGCGCACAGTAAGGTGAGGCTAGAGAAAGGTGGGGGGAACGAAGCTCCTGGAAACTACCCGAGGTGCAAGCAAGATGGGGAGCTGAGGCGGGGCCAACGCTGGGCAAATGGGGAGCCCTGGCCTTCTCAGAAACCTTCCCAGCCTCACCCTTAGGACCTACCCAGTTCCCCATTCCAGGGCGGCTTAGGCAAGGACTGATGGGAGCTAGGCCTACACTGGGGCAAGAACTAGTAGGGCTTGGAATGGGCGTGGCCTATCTGAGGGAAGGGGCTGAAGCCAGCAGGGGCGGCGCTTAAGGCAGGGCCTGAGAGGTAGGGCTTAAGGGTTACGCCTGCAAGCCCCTTGGTTTGGAGAGGTTTGCCCTCGATGGAATGGGGAACTGGGTAGTCCCTAAGGGTGGGGGTGGGAAGGAATCCGAAGGGTTGAAGCCTGAAAAGATTAAGGACAGGCCTGAGGTTAGCTCTGGGGGTTTCTGAGAAGGCCAGGGCTCCTTTGTTGAAGAAGAGGGCGACTGGAGAAGTGTGTGTATCCTTATCCCCTGACTGGCACCCCTCCTCCTTCCCTCAGGAGCTGATCACCGCCTGGTACATCGGGTTCCTGGTGCTCATCTTCGCCTCTTTCCTCGTCTACCTGGCTGAGAAGGACGCCAACTCCGACTTCTCCTCCTATGCTGACTCGCTCTGGTGGGGGACGGTGCGTGAGGGTCTGTGCAGGTCCGACCTTCCCCCTAGGAACTTCCCAGGACGTTTCCTAGGTTCTGTCCCCTTACTACGGAGCCCCAACTCAAGCTTAGGTCGGGGTTCCTGAGACCAGTCCCTATGCTAGCCCCTACCTACTCTCTCGGACCTGTTTGTGCCCCCACATCCAGCCCTTACTCAGCCCTCGTGACCTGTACTGCTCTTCTTTAACTAGCGTGAGAATCCGTCTGTACCCCTCCAGTCTCTCTGAGAAGTCCTTGAGATCAGTCCCCAGGGGCCACTAGAGGAGTTTGTTGGGGAAGTCCTTGTCTTGTTATCGGTTTTCTTCTTGCACTTGCTGTGCCTTCAAGTCCTTGTGGCTGACCCCCATGCCCAGTCCTATGGGTAACCTGTTTGTATCTCCAGATTACACTGACGACCATTGGCTATGGGGACAAGACGCCACATACATGGCTGGGCAGGGTTCTGGCTGCCGGCTTCGCCTTACTGGGCATCTCCTTCTTTGCCCTGCCTGCCGTGAGTTCCTGCTGGTGGGTGAGGGAGGCTGGGGCCAAGACCTGACAAGCCTATCCTAAGTTTGTCTTGGACAAGCCAGGGTGCCTCAGATAGGCAGGTCTGGGAACATTCTAGTATCCTCTTGTCTCCCTCCCTACACTGCCTGCAACCATGCCCTATCTCCATAGGGCATCCTGGGCTCTGGCTTTGCCCTGAAGGTCCAGGAGCAGCATAGACAGAAGCACTTTGAGAAGCGGAGGATGCCAGCAGCCAACCTCATCCAGGTACATGATGCTTAGGAGGTCCCGTGCTTGTCAGCCCTGTGCACTGACCCATGTGTCCCAATTTAAAAACTACAGCTCTACTTCAAAGCTCAGAGAGGGACATGACTTGGGGGGTGTTTTAGTCAGGGTTTCTATTGCTGTGAAGAGACACCAAGACCACTGCATCTCTTATAAAGGAAAAACATTTCATTGGGGTGGCTCCCTTACAGTTTCAGAGGTTTGGTCCATTATCGTTATTACAGGAATATGTGGGTGTGCAGGTGGACAGTAGTTCAGAGTCCTACATCTTGTAGGCAACAGGAAGTAGACTGACTCACTGGGTGGTACCCTGAGCATAGGAAACTTCAAAGCCCTCCTCACAGCCATACACTTCCTCCAACAAGGCTATACCCAGTCCAACAAAGCCACACCTCCTAATAGTGCCAATCCCTGTGAGATTATGGGGGCCAATTATATTCAAATTACCACAGGAGGGTGTCACATGCCACATTGTGGACAGAGCTGAGATGCTGACTATGTTGTCAGTAATGTTCCCCTGCAGCAAATAGCAGTTTTTAAACTCCCTAAAGCCACCCTGTTGCCAACTGCAGCCATGGCCAGGAATGGGGAGAGCCTGGACCAGAGACTCCCATATCCTAGTGCAGATCTAACTCTGCCATCATGAAACTGGGTAGTTGTCTGTCAGCCTGCACCACTCCTGGCACCGTGATACACTCACTGTGTCCTCAGGAAGTCATACAATAAGGAGATGGTCCAAAGTTGGACTTTCAGAATTGCCAGCATTTAATGGGCAGGTGAGAAGGGAGCCAGTCAAGGAAATAGAGGAGGAGTGGCCAGAGACGGGAACAGGTATAGGAAGCCAGGGGCATGTGATCTCAGCTTCCCTCAGTGTGATGGATGTGATTGGAGTGGGCTCTGATCTGTAAGCCTTTTGCTACCTTGGCCTCTCTCCAGCATAGGGGCGTGCGGGAGAACTCCTATAGGAAATAGTTGAGGAGTCCTGACACAGCACGCCGCTGCCTGCTCCCCAGCACACCATCCTCTGACCCCCAAACCCCAGCCTGACTCGGCCCCTCCTTATCTCTCCTTCCCAGGGTAGAGCCCCTTCTCTCCCTCCCTGCTATCTCCAACAACCAGCCCAGCCTTTTCTTCTTAGCATCCCTTGGGACACAATGGCCACTGTCCTCTCAGGGCTGGCCTCCCGAGGGGCATTGTAGGGGCAGGCGATTGGCACGGTCCCTGCTGAGAGACAGCTGGTATTGTGGTACCCATAATTAATGAGAGCTCTGGCAGCTGCTCCCCAGCCCATGCCAGGGACCCAGGCAAGCAGGAAGTAAAAATATTTCTGTCTTCGGAAGGCGCCAGGCTGGTGAGGTCACTTGTGGCAACCCCTTAAGGACAAGAGGCACCCAGAGGAGGGGAGACATCCGGGGCTGCCCCAGTTTTGCTTTGTCCTGTCTAACAGTCTGTATCTTCCTATCCTGGTGGATCAATCCATTCACAGTCCTTCCCAGACCCTTTTTACCTGGATGGAGAGAGACAGTTTTTCCTCTTGCCATAGAAAACTACCTCTGACCATAGTTTCTTCGGCTGCAGAGTCCGTGACTGCTGCAGAGTTTGTGGTCAATAATCTTTTCTGTTCTCCCTCAGGCCCTAGTAGTCCCATGGTAGCAGTAGGCGGCTGATGAAAATACAGTGTAGTCGCTATTTGTAAAGCCATTCACTTAGTCAACATTCCCTCCCCAAACGCTTGCAGAACCACCTGCGTGTGCCAGATACTGTACTTGGCACTGAGGATGCGGTGGGGCCCAAGATGCAGCTTATGAAGAAAGACACTAACCAGACTCCACGAATGTGTACTTAGCTAAGGGAGCTAGCGGGAAGGCTTCATGGACCCTGGCCTTAAGTGTGCCAGGCGCTGAGCTTGGCATTGGCTATGCATCTGTCCCTTTATCCTCACAACACTGTTAGGGCAACAATGGTCAGTCTATTCTGCGTGGAAGAACAGATTAGAAGTCCATGCCTGCCTGACCACAGACCCCAGCTCTGTCCCAGTGTTCGTAGGCCCCTGGCTCTGGTGCCGATTTACTGGGTCACCTTGAGGAAGTCATTTCTTGGTCTTGGTTTCTTGGCTGTTGGCTACGGAATTAGACTTGGCCTCTGGTCCTGGTATCACTCTCAGCTGGCCTGGGACTGGGTTCCCTTGGGGGCAGAGGGTTGGTGGGTAGCTAAGAACTTTTTATGACACACCATTCTCCCTGTGCCTCCAGGCTGCATGGCGCCTGTACTCCACTGACACGAGCAGGGCCTACTTGACAGCCACCTGGTACTACTATGACAGCATCCTCCCATCCTTCAGGTAGGTGCTGCTGGAGTGGGAGTGGGCAGGGGCTGGCATTAATGCCCCTTGAGAAGATGCCCTCAGGGTTGAGAGAGGAGATGGCTCCAACAGAGCCCTTGGGGCTGGCACTTCAGGTCCTGCATAACTTGGAGCCTGGTTGGTCCTTTCCTCAGCTCTTCTGTGTCCACTGGGCTCAGGGTATGGATGCAGCTTTGCCCCTGAAGCTGAGCCACACACATGGAGTGCCGGCAACCTACATGCTCACCGATAGGTGATGCCACCTAGGGAAGCGACAGCCAGCTGTCTCTCTTCAGTACTGAGTGGGCACACAGTAGCTTGAACCAACCAATGTATTGCTGGTTAGAGACGGTGCTATGGCAGAAACATGTGTGTCCGCCCCAGAGCCCCTGTGTGTGACTGTGTGATCCCTGTTACTGTTCTGGGCAGCAACCTCTGAGGCCAGCAATGGGTCTGTTCTGCCGGCCTGGGCTGGGCTCAGACTGAACGGGGGTGGCTCCATGCCGGAGGTTATTAATAGCATCATCAAGGTGCGTGGAACCAGGTGCCTGGCCAGGCCCTGGGGCAGGAATGAAGACTGCAGCGCCGGCTTGGTTGGCTCGGTCCCACGGGCAGGGTGGCATGGACTGCGTGCTAGTCTGGGCTGCTGTGCTCAGCGCTTCTCTCCACCGTCTTTGTCTCATTAGTTATCCTCCAGCAGCCGGTGCGTGATCCCACTCGCCCGCCCGCACCTGGCCCCCTCTCGCTCCCTCCCTGTCCCACAGGCTTCCCAGGGGAGGAGTAGGAGGTAGGGGCGGGGAAGGGGGCTCCCCACATCACTCCTCCCTCTCCCCAACTCCATACCTGGCAGAGGTGGAGCTAGAGGCTGGGTTTCAAGCAGCCCCTTTGGGGAGGAGGAAGATGTTCTAAGGGATCAAGGCCAAACAAGAGCAGGAGCAGGGACTGGTGCTTAGAAATCGCCGTGGAAGTGTGGGAACACTCTGGGTGGGGTAGCCTGGGAACTCTGGGTGGGATAGCCTGGGTTTCCTGGTAAGGGGAACAGCCTGGCCTGAAGATTTGGGCTCCCTTGGAAAGGCAGGTGAAGGCTGAAGGGCGGCTAGCTTCCTGGTTATGGCAATAGGAAATAGCCTGGAGAGTGAGTGGATACCCAGCCCCATCCCATCTCCAGGAACTTCGTGGTAGGAGGAACAGCACAGGGCAGAGAAGAGGGGCTGGCCACCCTATGAAATCTATCTTCAGCTCCAGTCTCCTCCTAAAACCCAAGTCAGGCTGGGAGACTAAGGATTCCAGAGCTGCCGATGGCCGCTTGGTAGGCACAGCTCCGTGAAGAGGAGCAGAGTCAGCTGGGCTCAACTCCCTCTTCGTGTGGGTGCTTTGGAGTTGTGCCCAACTCACATAACCATGCCTAGATTCCTTCCCATTTCCCAGAAACTTCTGCAGAGGGGAAGAAGGCTAGCTTCCTCACCCCGCCTGTTCTGGCCTGGGGTATTTGTGAGCACCCTTAGAGGGTGGCTCAAGACTTGGCAGGATCAGTAGCCCTGGGCCCATTGGGTGAGGTGGGTGGTGTCCCCAAAGCCCTGCCTCTAGCTGATGGCGCCCTCTCCTGCAGAGAGCTGGCCCTCTTGTTTGAGCACGTACAACGGGCCCGCAATGGGGGCCTACGGCCCCTGGAGGTGAGGCGGCCCCTGGAGGTGAGGCGGGCGCCAGTACCTGATGGAGCGCCCTCTCGCTACCCGCCCGTTGCCACCTGCCACCGGCCGGGCAGCACCTCCTTCTGCCCTGGGGAAAGGTAGGGGCCCCCAGAGGCCACCACCTCCTCTTGCTTCTTCTCTTCCTTTTCCATTTTCTGTCTCACCCTCTCTCAGACCTCCTCCAGCCAGCATATGGGTGTATGGACCTGTTTGGGGGAAATCTCTGGCATTGTTGTGAGACCTGGTAGTTGTCGCCAGATGGTCACAGGTACAGACTGAGGGTCCTCTCTAGAGAGGCCACACTGGACTTTACCTTTCTGTTCTCTGGGTCTCCCAGGGTCTGAGAGGGAGAGCTCTCCTGTCACCTCCACTGTTCATACCATTGTCCTCTTTCTTTCTCTGTTTCCACATCCCACCCCCCACCACCACTCTTCCATCCCTGCACCCCCATCCCTCCCGGGAAGCTGGAGAGAGGAGGAGGCCGCTGGCCCCAGGTGCTTACGGCTCAGGTAATGGAGGGCGCTTTTCTGTTCTGGGGTGTGAGGGCAGGGCTCCCCTCCCCCGGCATGCGGGAAGCAGATGCCTGCCGGAAGAGAACTCTGTGACTAAGACTGCCACAGGACCTGCGTAAAACTCCGCCAGCGACTAACACACTTTCTCTGCAGCTCTTGTCTGCAGCTTTGCTAGAGTGTGTGGGGGGGTCCCCTCCCCCGGCTGGGGCTCTCTCCTTCTGTACTGAGATACTCTTTGCTGCACCCAACCTCTCTCCCAACTTCACCTGGAACTTTTGCCTGTCGAAAGAAGAATCAAGACAGAACGACACTTGCTTCGTCTCCATGTTCCTAATTGGAGGACTCCCAGGCACATTAGGATAATGGAAGCCCCTCCTTCTGTCTTGGGGAAAAAGTGGTTGCTTCTGTGAGAGTTTAGCTTTGAGGTCAAGGGTCAGTTCAGTTCCGTCATGTTCTGCTTCGCTTTGCCATCTTTTTCCTTTGCCTCATCCCACACACCATCCTTGAACGAGCCAGGTGGACATCTGTTTCTTGAGTCTGGGGCATTATTAAGGCCAAGTCCCACATTAGCAGCCAGGGAAGAGGCAAGTCCACTTTCAGAGAAACTCACCTCTGTTGTATGCCTGGAGAAAAGCATCAAGTAACTCTGCTCTTGGCAAAACGTTGACACTAGTCAGGGGTCAGAGTTGTGCCCAACCTGCATATAATTATACAGGCCGCTCAGGGACTCTGGGTTCTTATTTGGGGCTGAAGGGGCTTGGGGAATGGATTCATGGGGATGGGAGAGCAGGGTCTTTTCCCTGTTTTCAGTGAGGGCTCTTACTGGTCGAGTGCTAAGCAGGTCTAGAACTTCAGGGAGAGGAACGATTGGCCAAGCTAGACCGGGAGCTCCCTCTAAGAGAAGTCTATGGCACAACCTGACTTGGGTTCTCCATCACTGCCTGCAGGGCCTGTGCCTGCCAAACCACAACTTATAGCCAGAAACTCATAAGGTTTGGCGTTCTGGCAGCCCTGAGTGGGGCCAAATATAGACTCTGAGCTTCCAGTTCACTCTTGTCTCCCTTCACCTGAATTAGAAGCCACTAGGAATGGATGGGAGCTTGGGCCCTGTGCCCCTTCGTGATTCTGGATCCGTGAGTCCTCAGAGGCCTGGGAACAGATGAATGATGAAAGCCTGGCATTATTAACACTGTGTCTGTCTGCTCTGGAGTATCTGTGTCTGTGTGTCTGATGGTGGAATGATTCAGGAACCTGGGGCAGGGGGCATTGAGCTGTGGCTTTTGTATCAGACTCAAGCCAAGTGGCCATGTCCTTAATCTTGGCTATCTTGACCCTAGGAAGTGGAATGTAACTCCTGCTAGGATACTCCCAAACATATATGTGTACATACATATGTGTATACACACTTGTATATACTGCTACCTCCCACCCCCACCCTGATTTGGACACATGGAGCTTGGGGATTGCCCACACTGAGCATATTTTCAGGAAGTGGGGCTCCAAGGAGCAGGACTTCCTGGGAATGGCATTCCCAAGGCCAGGGCCTCCCTTTGAGGGTTATGGGATGCGCTCTAAAGCCTAACTGCCTGTGTCCACATCCCATGGAGCATGCATTCAAAATGCAAAGGACAAGACTTCTCCATCTTGCGGACGCAGTCACTGGAGAAGGGGCCCCACAGGCTCTACATACCTCCAAGGGCTCGTATGCAGAACCTGAGCACCTCTGCATCCTGGGGCTGGGCCTGGAGGGTGACTTGAGTGGGGACCCTTCTCTCCCTGCAGCCACAGGAGACCAGCCCCATCCTGGCAGCACTCCATGCTCAATCCACCTGTCTCTTTGTCACTAACCTCTGTTCGTGTCTTGTTCTCAACTTTTCAGCCAGATGTTTAGTAATAAGCGGAGTTTCTTTCGGATCCACGCCAGCTGGAGACCGAGGTACCCCCTCATCTGCTCCTCCTGTCCCCTTTCCTCCTTGCTCCCCCCACTTTAGGGGTTGGAGAGGAGGACAGGATGGGCCAAGGACAAGGTGCATGTGCCTGCCGCCTGCAATCTGCCTTGGGGCCCTAAGCCCCCTTGCCTTTCTGGAGATGTTTAGGGCATGGGCCCAGTGTCAGAAGGGACACTCTCAAGAGCTTTGAGGATATGCTGGCTGTGCTGCTGACTCCCGTGTTATCTTGGCCAAATTACTTTTCTTCTTTGGACCTGTTTCCCTTCTGTGGAATGGGCAGGTTGAACTATAGGCTCTCTGAGGGTCCTTTCCACTCTGACCTGTGCCAACCTTGGGATTGGCTCCCTGGCTCTCCGCCACCTACCTAGGAAGCCCACCGGTACCTGAAGGGACTGTGCCCAGCACCTCCGTCACCAATTTCACCCGGCTCTTTCAGCTACATCACAACCACATTTGTGGTACCTGCCCCATGCCAGGCCCTGCTCTGTGCATTGGGGGAATGGTGATGAATAAAACATGGTCCCCAGAGAGCTGCAAAGAGTAATCGTGGTTCAGTGCATTGAGTACAGTACAGGAGGGAAGCAGAGGGGCTGAGAAGCTGAGGTCAGACATTTAGCCCAGAAGCAGCCCTGAAAGAGGTGGCTGGAAGGGGAGGGTACTCAGGCCAGGGAGCTGCAGAGATCAAGCTTGGAGGTGAAAGAGAAAGTGCAGCTGTGGGAGATGAGCCTGCTGCCCAGCATGGCCTGATCTGAGGGCGGCCACTGGAGCCACTCTGGGGCAGGACAGGATCATAAAGAACACAAAGCCCAGTATGAGTCGCATTCTGTTGGCATTCAGGTGGCCTAGGTTTGTGGAGCCCTGTGGCTGGAGACAGGGACAGGGCCCTACTAAGCTTCTGCTGAGAGGCAGCCATTCTTAGAATAGTCATTTCAGGCCACCATCTAGCTCCAGTTTGCTAGCTATGTGCCCTTGTGCACAACACCTAGCTTTCTATGCCTCAGTTTCCTTCCATGTAAAATATAGGTGCTAACGGGGTTTGCTTCTGCTAAAACGGACTGGCTCCTGTAAGTGTAAGTTGGCCTCATTCACTTTAGTGTGTTTGCCAGTTAAGAGGGCCTTCAGGGTGTGGCTCAGTTGGTAGAGTGCTTGCCTAGTATGCATGAGTTTGCTTCCTAACGCTGCATTAACTGGATGTGGTAGTGCATGCTATAGTCACAGCACACAGGAAGTAGAGGCAGGAGGATCAGAAGTTCAAGGTTATCCTTGGCTACATGTCAAGTTTCAGGCCAGACTGGGCTACATGAGAGCTCATCTCCTAAATAAATAAATAAATAATAAATAAATATAAATAAAAGGCCATACTTTTGAAAAGTTATTTGGAAGCTGAGAAAGATGTAGCTTTATGGCAGACCTCTCGAGTTCTATCCCCAATCTTGAAAAAAGAAAACTCAAAAGCTTGGGAATATGTCTGTAGGAAATAGGGGCTCCCTGAGAGTGGCACTGAGGAGGCTGGGTTAGATCTGCCTCTCCACAAGTGTAGGTTGGAGGTCAGGAAGAACCAAAGGTGGAGAGGCCAGTGATAAGGCTGTTTCCCCATGGTCCCTGAAGAGGGGCTGTGTGGGCTGCACAGGGATGGGTGTCTGCCTTTCTCAGCCTGGACTGTGATGGCAGAGTTCCCTATGGCTGGGTTTTCAGGGCAGTTGGAGAGCAGCCAATGAAGGGTTTACCCCCTTCTTCCTCTCCCCTCACATCTTTCCACCTCCACGCACCAGTGCAGCCAACCCCCCCCCCAATCCTTCCAGGCACCAGCGGCCCCTCCCCCGTTTTCTCTACCTCAACATTGTTGACATTTTGAATCCAATGATTCTTTTGCTGGGGCCTATGGCGTGCATCTTGGATGATGGACAGAATTTCTGGCTTCCGCCCAGGAGGTGCCAGGAGAGCACCTTTACAGAGTGGTGGCCCACTGTTTCTCCATTGTCAGGCCCAAGATCGCCCCCAGCTGAGGACCACTGCCATAGTTCCCACACTAAACCCTTGTCCTGGGAAAAGGCAGTCTCTAAAGTCAGAGAAAATGGATCCCGACCTTGCTCTTACTTTAGGCAATTCATTTCTCTCTTTCTGCACCTATAAAATAGGGATGGCAAATACAGGAACCCTATAAGGGGAGGCTTAGAGGCCTAAAAGCACCAAAGCCTGGACCCTGTGTGCTCTAAGGAGCCCAGGAAGAAAAGAGCTGTTGGTGCCTACCGTGTGCCAGATTTCTTTCCATTTTCTTTGAGCTTTCAGGCTCCAGAGAGGCTGACGTGAGCTTTTTTCTGGTCCCTGCCCAAGGAGTTGGAATCCAGGGCTGCTCCAGGGAAAAACAGTGTCTTCTTGCATTCAAGAAGAGCCAAGACCTTTGACTGGCTGGAAAGTTACAGAATCCCTAAATCAGGCCAGAAACTCCCTCCACCATCATGGAATCAGAGCCAGAAAGGGATTTTGTAAGGGCTCATAGTGCAAGCCTCAGCCCCCTTCCTCTGAGAGTCCCGCCAGGTGCAAGCATAGCCTTATTGTACACTTCAGTAAGGCCAAACTTCATCAGAACATCAAGGAGCGATCTGGAATTCCAGTCCTTGGACCAAAGCTCAAGGACTTCTCCAGTCTCCTCCCCTTCTCTCCCCCACTGGAGGAGCAGAGGACAGGGTCTTGCATGGCCTGGGTGGGTGTGGGTGCTTGCCAGCATGAGGAGAGCCCACAGGAATGGATCTGCAGAGGCAAGTTTGAGAAAGCCACACTCAAACTTCTCTTGGAATCTTTGGGGTGTGTCAAAGAGATCCTAGGAATGTGAAGAACATGACTGGATCCCTTCTGATAGCTCCAGACTCCCAACTTGTGACGTATAACCTCTCCCCCTAGGGCAGGGACCCACCCCACAGGCTGACCCCACATCCGGGCCACCTTTCCCAAGGTAGCCCTGGTTTGGCCCACTCCCCCACCTCACCGGTGACCCTGGCTCTGCTCTCTGCTCCATGCCCTAGGCATGGAGGCCCTGCCTCCCACCTAATATGGAAACCAGATTCTGTCATCTGCTCAGCCCTTGATCTGAAAGCCCCCAGGCAGGTGCTAGGACCACCTCGTCACCTTGGCCCCCTCTCAAGCTTTGTCTGAACCTGGCTGGTGATTTTCTGTGCTATGGCTCTAGACACTCGGAGTGGGAACCTCCGGACCTGTCAGCAAGGGTTCTCCAGCAGGGGAAATGGCGATAATATTGCAGGGTGTGGGATGAAGGATGTTTGCTGAGGTCTTACCAACAGCATAGCATGGTTCTTGAACCTCTTGGACACAGAGTTACTCTACCAGGTATTGGTTAACTGGGGCCTGTCTCAAGGAAATGGAGGCCTCCTTCTGTCTGTCCTCCAAGGTTTGGGGACGTGATGGGGAGCTGGGTGCAGAAAGAGCAGGGAGAACAAATATCCTCAGACACACGTGTTCACAGGCACACAGGTGCGTAGGCAGGAAGGTGGGCCTTCCAGGTGTTCCAAGACCATGTGGGTAGGACTTGGGAAATAGAACACAGACAGGGGAAAACACAGGAGAACAGGTTACTCCACACAAATCCTCACCAAGGGGTCCAGCGCCTGGCGTGTCCTGGACAATCACACCCTTAGCCAGCCATCGTATCATGTAGCCACTGTGCCCCCACCGCTAAAAACACATGGAAATCTGGGATGGAGACCTGAGTTTGCAGTGTTTTATTTATGCAGCTGTGCCAGGTCCTAAAGCCGTGACCTGACCAGCATGGGATAAGATAGCTCCAGCAGTGCGAGGAGGGGGATGTGTGACACATGTATACACGCGGTAAATACACATGGGTGGCTGTGCATCCAGGTACACATGTTCACACACTTTCTCACTTCCACAAAGCCAACCCCTGTTTACAATGAGGCCCAGAGCCTCGCTCTGTGTGCCTGACCAGGTGAGCTCCTCCTACAGTGTGTCCGTGCCCACGGGGTTTGCTACCTCCACCCTCCACCCACCTACCTGGGCTGGTCCTGGTTCCTCTGTCCTCCTGTCTCTCACTTCCTTCCGGTTTCTCTCACTGCCTTTACTCTGACATCTGTCTCCTGTGTAACCCTTATCTGTCTGGGGATGGGGGTGGGGGATGGGAAAGAATGGGAGGTGGGGCTGGGGAAGGGATACATCCCATCAACCTATCTGGCTTCCTGTAGGCATCAGGGCCCCCTCACCACACCCGAGGAAGTAACTGGTGGGAAATCTAGGCCCAATAGCCACCCTCTAGATCAGCTAGGTCGGCTTTGTCGCCACCTGTCTGCTTTGGCACCGGCTAACTTGACTCTTTCCCTGGCCTGCCCTGCTCCGCCAGCAGCCGGATGGGCATCAAAGACCGCATCCGAATGAGCAGCTCCCAGAAGCGGACAGGTCCCTCCAAACAGCACCTGGCACCTCCGCCGATACCCACCTCACCAAGCAGTGAGCAGGTGGGTGAGGCGTCCAGCCCCAGCAAGGTGCAGAAGAGCTGGAGCTTCAATGACCGCACCCGCTTCCGGGCTTCTCTAAGACTCAAGCCCCGCAGCTCTGCTGAGGGTAAGCCCTGGAGGTCAAGTGCACCTGCCGGAGGTGACGGGTGGGGGAGACTGGATCAGGTCGTCGGCTCTAGAAAATGGGCATCATAACTTCTTCACTATGACGCAGTCTCCAGACTGTAGGATAATTAAGTGAATCTAGAGGGGACATTTGACAGTGATAAGAGCTCAGGATTGGAACCAGGCTTCCAAGAGTTGAATCCTGGCTCTGTCACTTATTTTTTTAATTAAATTATATTTTACTTATTTATTGTGTATATGTGTCCATGTCTGTGTGAATGGAGGTCAGAGGGCAACCTGTGGGAGTTGATTCCCTCCTACATGGGTCCTGGGGATCAAACCTGGTCCTCAGTCTGCATGCTGTATCCACTGAGCCATCTCACTGGCCCTCCATCACTTATTTCGGATAAGTGACCTCATTGCTCTGGGTCCCATTTTCCTCATCTGTAAAACAGAGGCAATAGTAGTATCTGTTCCAGAGAAAGATTCTGAGGAGGGCGATCCTCGAAAGTGGAGCAGGAGAGTGGAATTCATAGAAGTGCCCCGCAGCCGCCAGCTCTCAGGGCTCTTTGGAAGGAGCCATAGCCCTGTGTGCAGCTGCCCACTGGACAGTCTCCATTGCTTCTCCTAGCTACGCCGTTTTCCTCCACTCTGTAGACATGGAAACGGAGACTCTCAGCCTATGAGTGGGAGAGCACTTTTCCTGAAGCAGGGCTGGCCAGCAGAGCTCTCTGCTGTCACCTGTACCCAGCCCGGACTGCTGCCGCTGTGACTGAGGGTCTGCCACTGTTAGAGGAAGATGGTCCCTTTGAGTTCTAGCTCTTCACTGGGACCTAGGCAATAGGCTGTGCTGTTTTATGACTCAGTGTCCTCATCTGGAAAATGGGAGGGCTGTCTGGGGTCTCCTGACAGATCCCTCGCCCCTGCTGAATGTGCTCTTAGTAGAGAAAGAAAGAGTAAATAGATCCAATGGAAGATGAGGTCAGGACGCTGTGGAGGATGGAGACAGGACGCTATGGAGATGAGGACAGGATGCTATGGAGATGGGGACAGGACGCTATGGAGATGAGGATGGGATATTATGGAGGATGAAGATAGGATGTTATGGAGGATGAGCATGGGATGCTATGGAGTATGAGGACAGGATACTCTTGTTGTTCTTGGAGGAAGAGATCAGCTCAAAGCCTCTCCCTGTGCTGTACCAAGATGCTGAGGACTGAGCCTTTTCCTAGAAAGTTACACCACAAACCAGTGGTTCTTTGGGAGGCACTGACCCATGGAAGCCTACACATGGAGGGGCCTGGGATTGCCTTCCTCTTCTGTGGTGAGGAAAGTACACCTTCCTGAAGCACAGGGTAGCGGCCTCTGAGAAGCTGTTTCCCCTTCCTTGCTTTAAGGGCCTTCCTTTGTAGCAGATCTGGGCAGGGGAACTAGCTTGAGTTCCCTTCCACCCAACCCCCCTTGCTCCCACCTGGAAGAAAAGACCACACAAGACTCAATGAAGAGCATTAGATAAATGCCTTTTCTCTGCGGCTTCCTGCCTTGCAAGGAGTAACACATGGCATGTCCACCAAGGCTGTGTGCATCACCTTTGTCCCAGGCTAGACCACATGTCCTCTAAAGCAGCTGCCACTCACCTGTCACCAGGCAGATGTGTGCCCTGCCCAGCCCTGGACGTTAGGGCAGTGAGAGGCAGTAGCCAGTGAGGCAGGAGCCTGGTCTGCCTTGAGCCTCAGGACGTCTTCTTACTACTGCTAATGGAGAAGAGGACCGGAGGTGCTTTCTTCTACCACCCCTCGGCTCTCATTTGCCATTCCTGTCTTTCTAGAGGGCCCCTCGGAGGAAGTAGCTGAGGAGAAGAGCTACCAGTGTGAGCTCACGGTGGATGATGTCATGCCTGCTGTGAAGACAGTCATCCGTTCTGTCAGGTGAGGCTGAAGCCCAAGGTGAGCAGCTCTCCCACCTGCCACCCATCACTGCTCCCCATCTGGGCCTGTCCTCATGGCCAGTCCTGGCGTGGCTCCCGGGGTGCCAGCTGCTACCTGCCTGGAGCACAGGAGGTGTGGACAGGGAACATATGGCTTCCAGCACTGTTTGCTCCTACACAACACACAACATGTGTAGAAGGCCTGGCTCCGGTGGCCAGTGGCACAGCTTCCCATCAGGGTCTCTGCTCTTACACATACTGTGTCCTCCCCAACATTCCAGTCGGCCTCTCTGCTTCTCTTTCCGTTTTTTCTCCATCTCTCTCTGGAGTGGTGCCACAGACGCCTGCTCTACACATGTTTTTCTTCCTGTGTCTCAGTCCCAAAGTCCTTTTGTCTCTGTTTCACAAACTCTTTCTCCCTGGGTGTCTTGGCCTCTCTGTTTCTCCTAGGACATCCTCAAGAGCAGGGCTCTTCAAACCACAGGTGGAGAACTCAGTGAAACTGTCAGTGTGTCAGGGTCAGCATTTAAAAAGAATTGAAGCTGGGCGTAGGGGGAGTTCTCTGTTCCTAACATGTGGGAGGTAGAAGCAGGAAGATTGGGAATTCAAGGCCATCCTTGGCTACATCAACAGTTTGAAGCTATCCTGGGCTATAAGAGCTCCTGCTTCAAAACTCAAAGAAAAATATATGAGACTGAATGTCTCATGCTCAGAGTGATTGTGCTTATGGAATTGGAAGTTGAGTCTGTGTATGCATGCGTACTAGTTTGCAGGGTAAGATGTATTCTTTATGTAGGTCTTGGTCAGTTTGAAAGCCATGATATATTGGTTGCTGTGATAATTAAGTAGGAACTGGTCTCCTGTACCCTGTAGCCATGCCCAGCGTGGATCTGGCCCCAGCTTCCTGGCGAGGAGTCCTGGCTGGGTCTCCGTTTCTACCCTGCAGCTGGGCTCTGGAGGCCACTGAAACTCAGCTCCCTTGACTCTGTTCCCTGGCTCACACACCTGCCCGCAGCCTCTTCTCGTATTCCTTTTGAGATCAGCCAGCTGGATCTGCCCAGGCCTCCCACCCCCAGTCAGGCCTTCCCTCACCTCTTTCCATACATCCTGTCTCTCCCCTTTTGTGGCCACCATCTTGGACACAATGTGAGGACCAGGCTCGCTTTCCTTAGCACCTTCACAACCCTACCCCACCCACCCAGAATGCCCCAAACTGCTCCTCTGCCCACCTCCCCAAATCAGGCAGTGAATACCACTGCCTACCCTGTCTCCATCCATAGGAGTCAACTTGGATTTGGACTCAGAAGTCTCTTGTGCGACCTCTGAGTTGCTCAGATCTGTCTCCTCCCTCCACCCCACTGCCCCCTCCCTGCTCAGGCCCATCCTGAGAACTGGTCTTTGAGCCTAGACCACAGATCACCAACACATTCTCTCCAGAAGTTGGCAGAGCAGGCATTGTTGAAGCTGAGTGGTGGCTCCTCCCTAGCTCTGTCCCTTTTTAGGCTGTTCCCACCCTAGCCCTTTGTCACGATGCCCACCGCCCCAGGGGTCCGTCCCTTCACGCCATGCTCTTGTCCTTGCCTCTCAGAGCGGGAGTCTCCTCATGCTTCCCTGCCTGTTTCTGGGAAGCTTCTTTCTTCAGAGCAGGAGCCGCTCTCTTGCCCCTGGCTGGAAAACACCACCCAAGGCTCTGCCTGCTGAGGCCGTCCCTTCCCATGGCTCCTAGCTTTCCTTTCCTAGTCTTTGAACCTGGCTTTTATCTCCCCTCAACTGCCCTCATCCTCCCAGCCTTAGACTTGGGGTCTCTGTAGCCAGGGATTGGATCTAACTCTCTTTGGGTGTCCAAGACCCTGCACACAATTGCCAAGTGCGTGTAGAGTGAACACAACATCTTTCCCTGAGCCGTCAGCAGCAGTTGGTGTTCTAGAAGCTCCATGTCCCACTGAGCCGAGAGACACCGGGTCCATTCCCTGCCTCCTCGGTTAATGCAGCTGTAGAGGCAGGCATTTGAGAAAATACCAGGGCAGCCTGTGGGTGTGCAGGGCAAAGGGGATCCCGGTGGTTAGGTCTGGAGGCTAGGGGACCCAGCAGAGGCTGTTTGGAGTGGTCCAAGCGGATGACTTGGATCTGGACTAAAGGGGCAGAGAAGGGAGGAACTGGAAAAGAGTCTCCTACAGGAACAAGCCCATCTGCCAGAGATCCCCTCCTCTAACAGGATTCTGAAGTTCCTGGTCGCCAAAAGGAAATTCAAGGAGACCCTGCGGCCATATGATGTGAAGGACGTGATCGAGCAGTACTCCGCAGGGCATCTGGACATGCTGGGGCGGATCAAGAGCCTGCAAGCTCGGTGGGTATGCAGGCTTTGAGGGGAGGGGCAGGGAGGTGAGGGTCCTGGCCCAGGTGAGAGGGCTAAGGACCATAGCAAGTCATCTCTGCTCTATGGGGCATTGCCCAGGTGGGCAGGGTCCTCTAGGAGACTTACTGTCCTATATCTGTAATCTCAGCACTGGGGAGACAGAGGCAGGAAGACCATGAGTTCTAGGCTACCCTGGGCTAGGAGACTTTGCTTCAAAAGGACAAAGAAACCAAAACTCAAACGCAAACCAAAAGATCCCTGACTTGTACTTTACAGGCTACTTGGAAGCTGAAAAACAAAACTACCTCAATTATAGTTCTCTGGATGAGTCCAGTCTATAGTCATGCCTTGACATCCTTAGGATGCCAGTCTCCAGGTCCTGAAGTAACCGACCTACAGTAACCACTGACTTCCTGTTTCCCAAGTAGGAATGTAAAGCAATTTACCTTTTGATTCTTGCCTCTAGACTCCTGCATGTCCCTAGGTCCCAGGATTAAGGAAGAACCTTTGTATCAAGTCCCAAACTGCCTAGAGCTTTCCTTTCTCATGTGCCCTACTTTCCCACTATATGTTCATTCATTAACTCAAAAAATAACAATTGAGGTGGGGCCTGGTGGTACATATCTTTTTAATCCTGGCGCTGGAGAGGCAGAGGCAGGTAGATCTCTGTAAGTCTGAGGCCAGTCTGGTCTACATAGAGAGTTCCAAGTCAGGCCCGGAAACTTAAGGAGGCCCAATCTCAACAACTGCAGTATTGGGGGTAGGAGGTGCCCGTGGCAGGAGGATCCCTGGTTCAGCCTTGGCTATTTAGAGAGATCAAAGTCAGCCTGGGTTACAAGAGACCCTGTCTAAAAGGGGGAAAAGCACAAGCATTGTGGGAAGACAGAGCGAGCAGATGTGACCTCTGCTGCTGTTAGGTCAAGTAAATAAGGACAGAGCTGGAGTTGATCACTGGATTTAGTAACAAGGAGTTCTCTTGGGGGAGGGGAGGCCTGACTAGAATGGCTTCAGAGGGCTGTGGGTAGAGGGTGGAGATGGCGCTCACAAGGACTTTGCTGAATAGGGTGGGATCAGCTTTGGCCTTGTCCACTTTCCAACACTCCCTTTCCCAGCCCGTCATTTCTCACCTCGGAGGCTCTGCTTGTTATTTGGAGAACTCTCAAAGCAAGGGTTGGTGTCTCCCAGGCTCTGCCTCCCTTGGGCAGGCAAGTGGCCTCATCTCCTCACCAGAGCGGTCTGTCTTCCCTGTCAGCAGTCAACCAAGGGTTCTTGTGGAAGGGAAGCGCGGGGTGACTCAGTCTCTTTGATAGTTTCTTTCCCTCCACAGGGTGGACCAAATCGTGGGTCGAGGGCCTGGGGACCGCAGGTCTAGGGAGAAGGGTGATAAGGGACCTTCGGACACGGAGGCAGTGGATGAAATCAGCATGATGGGGCGCGTAGTCAAGGTGGAAAAGCAGGTGAGTGTGGATAGGACTTCCACCCGATGACTGAATTAGCTGTCAAGGGTACAGCACTGCTGTAGAGCAGAGCCTTGGCCCCGGGAGGCCCTAGTGGGGCCCACAGGCTGAGTTCTGCTCGGCTAAGCTCTATCCCACAAACAAGCCCGTCTCCAAGAAAGCACAGGGTAAGCTCGTCCTAACCGTGCCTCCTACCTGGTATCGAAGCCCCGCCTCCTCTATACCCCCCCACACTCCACCCCCGAACTCCGGCCCTGCCCAGTCCAGGCCAATCTCTTTCCCAGCAGCGCCCTTGGGTCCAACACCACCTCCAGCCCGCCCCTCCCTGCCCCCCAGGTGCAGTCCATCGAGCACAAGCTGGATCTGCTGCTGGGCTTCTATTCGCGCTGCCTACGCTCTGGCACCTCGGCCAGCCTGGGTACCGTGCAAGTGCCGCTCTTTGACCCCGACATCACCTCGGACTACCACAGCCCTGTAGACCACGAGGATATCTCCGTCTCGGCACAGACGCTCAGCATCTCTCGCTCAGTCAGCACCAACATGGACTGAAGGGCTTCTCAGGGGCTGGGCAGCCATCCGTCTGCCCCTCGGATTCACCCCGAGGCCTCTGGACTCCTCTCTTACTTGAACTCGCTCCCTGGCAGGGAGAGAGGCCATACACAGTATTGAGCTGTCTGGGTGGGCAAGATACCCGATGCCAGGTACCGGCGCCCCAGAAGCACGAAATGCCAGGCCACATGGTGGGCCGCAGCAGTGGCTGACTGGAGGCCTCTGGACACTCCAGGACCCTGTCGGCTCCATCAAGGTTCATTAGGGCCCACCTGGCAGCAGGGGCTCTGTCCCAGGAATGGGAGCAGGGCGCTGAGGCCCTGGTCCCTGAACCAGCTTCTAGCTATGCAAGGTGAGGTCTCCAGGCCCGCCCTTCCAGGCAGAGCAGGGAAGCCCTCCTGCCAAGCCCTGCCCCACTCGGGCATGGGCCCAAGGTGCCCCAATAGGTGCCCACAAAGCACAGGACTCTGCCATAAGGTAGATGGGCACAAAATATGCAAACTATGTTAAATATGCAACTTTGGGGACCCCCGTGGGGTTCCTGTGCCCCAGCAGCAGCTGGTCTCAGGCTGTTTGGCCATACCCAACATCTATTCTCTGGCTTATCATCCATCCCCACCCAGCATGGGGCCTAAATCTCCCTGTCCTCTCCCAAGGACAGTACCTGGGCCTTTTTGCCCCTTTGCAGGTGTCACCCCAGGGGCTCCTTCTTGCTGCTGGATGTCCAGTCCTACTGGTCCTCCAGACAGCTTTGACAGTCAGCACAATTCCTGTATTTTCCCCAGACATACCAGACAATGGCCCACCACCACACAAGCATGGCCCTTTCATCTCTCCAGCAGAATGCCTCCTCACACAATGATGCACACGACCACACACACTCGGAGGCATGAGCACAAGTCACTTGGTCTCCGGGGCAGGGGAGGGAGCATCCACAGGTCTTGCTCCCTGATAGGAGGTTCAGGAGTCCGCTGGCTGCCCTGAGGACTATGTTGGCATCCCCACAGCATAACTCAGGCCTGCCCTTCCAGATCTGGCACACCACTGGAGAGAACCCAGGCACGCCCTCTTCCTAGTCCCGGAGAGTACACACTAGCCAGTGCTATACCAACTGCAACTTGCTCTCACCTGCACTGACCTCTGCCCCCTTTCCTCTCTCCCGTTGGCAGTGCTGCATATTGGCACAAACGCCCAGACGCCGCAGGCCCCAGCACCAGCTTCGGGTCCCCACCCTTTTGTTCCTCTTCTGCGAGGTCAACTCAAGTGGCAAGAGAGCAAGGGGTGGTGGACCAATGATAACACTCTGGGGGTGCTTGGGAGCAAGGGGTGGTGGACCAATGATAACACTCTGGGGGTGCTTGGGAGCAAGGGGCTGAGGCGGAGCTGTCTGCATCTCATCCTGGGGCCTGCATGTACCAGTGCCAGGGCTTGGATTGAATCTCATTCAGTCCTATGGTGCCCAATCTCTGCCCTACCATCTGCATGGACCATCATGCTCTGGAGCCCATCCTGGCTCGCCTCACTTGCATCGCACTGTCCCCAGAGAGCCACTCTGCCCCCTCAGCGACTGAGCTGCCCAGAGGGGCCGGAGAGTAAGATTACCCTGTGACCAAAGGAGACAAGGAAAGAAGCCCTCCGTCCTTCCACGATCGAGGTTCCCCCACCAACCCGGTTCTCAGATATGCAAGTACCTCACTTTGTTAACTTATTAACTTATTGGTTTCATTAAAGTTTTCCGTAGGAAGTGATTGGTCCTGGTGTGCTCGGTGGCCGAGGGCTGAGGCTCCTGATTGGATGATGGAAATGAGATTTGGGATTACCGCAAACCATAAAAGCCCAACTCTGTGTGGCTCGAGGGAAAAGGAAAAGACACATTGTCCCAGATAACTAAAGCATCCAGGGGAATAGATTTGGCTTCATAGACAGGTAAATCTAGGTGCTCGAACACATGTTAACCCTCTGCTGGGCTCTCCTCTCAGGTGGGTGGATCTCTTGTGAGGACCAGTGAAAAGTGGATACCACTTTCCTGGTGGTGTGTCCTGTCAGGAAACCAGAAACAATGGTAGGGAACTTTTTGTTTGTGTGTGTGGGGGGGAGGGGTTGTTTGTTTTTGAGGCAGAGTATCTGAGCATATCTCAGCCTTATGGCCCATAGTAGGTTTTCCTCTTTGATTTCCAACAATTTGCATAATTCCTTTTGTTCATCTACACACAGAAACACTGGTAATGAGAAAAAGAATGTGACTGTTTATACACTTAGCACCAGGATGCAGCCAGTGTACCCAGCCCTTTACTTTTTTAGACAGGCTTTTAGGTACTTATTTAGACAGGGTGTGTAGCCCAGGCTGGCCTCAAACCTGCAGTGATCCTAACAGCATTCACCACCACTCCCGGCCTTGTTCTGTCGGCTCTGGGAGGAGAGACGAGACTTTTAGTTGGAAGTTTTCACCACTAGCAGCACTTCGACTCCCAGTGACGTCTAGGCTGGACACCTAGGGCTCCTTAGCCATGGATTCCCCTGGGGGGCACGGTAAGCATTTAACATTTCAGGTCATTGTCAATATTTCACAACAATTCTCCGAGAAGGCTTAGTGGTAGGAAAGTCATCTGTCCTTCCCCTCCTCATAGAAGCTAAGGTCTCATTAATCTTGAGCCATCCGGGAAGCACCACCCTGACATTTATGGTTCTTGCCAAATGATACCACCCATAGGGCTTCCTCCGGTCTATACCAGCTAATTACTAGTTGTCAGAGTGACCCAGGTGACCCAAGATATGGAATGTTCCTTCCAAATTTGCGCCACACCCAGAATGGTAGGTATTTCAACAAGGGGGATTTACAATGGGGAGTGGGCCACAGTGCTGCAGGCAGAGCAAAGAACAGAAAATCCAGGGTTACCTAGAGAAACTTGCTGGACACAGAAACCCTTCCTGGAACTGCAAAAATGTAGGAAGCCTTTGGGACCATCGAAATTCACAAGCTTAGTGCTGGGGGTGTGGCTCAATGGTAGAGCGTATGCTTGGCATGTGCAAAGTCCTGATTCAGTCCCTACCACTAATACACACACATGCACACCAAACACACACACCACATATACCATACACTCATACCACACAAACACACACGAAACACACACACACCAAACACAAACACTAAACACACACACACACACCCCACACATACCATACACTCACACCACACACCAAACACACACACTAAACACACACCAAACAAACACACACACACACTAAACACACATAGAAATAGACAGACAGATGGGGAGGGGAGGACAAGTTCCAGCGTTTGGAGATACATAAAGGAAGTTCTGGTGGTGTTACAGTGAAGCCTGCCTAGGCGTGCACATCAACCACAGAACGTTGGGGAAAGGAAAGTAAAAAAGTCTCCACATCGGCCTGCTGATCTTCCCCTGCTGTTCCTTTTTGTTAAAGTCATAGTGTCACAGAAACTATTGGGATCTAATGATTACCACAGACCCCATGAACAGTGGATAACGACACTCATCAACCCACACATGTCAAACACCCGTATGACAGTGTCTCCTACCAAATAAGACAAAACTATGCTTCCTACAAATAAGATCCTCCCAACTCTCTCCCTGAAAAAGGAGAAAACACAAAGCCCCACAGCTTTAAAAGCGATTTTATTTGTATTATTTTTTAACTGTGTGTATGTGCGTGTCTCTGTGTGGATATGTGCATGTGAATGCCCTCGGAGGGTAGAAACTCCAGATTTCCCTGGAGCTGGTGCTGAACTTGGGTCCTTTGGAAGAGTAGTGCACACTGTTAAGGACTGAGCCATCTCTCCAGCTCCCATGCCTCAGTCTAACAAAAGTGTCTGTCTCAAAGAACTAGCCAGCCAGCCCTTACTGGGATGGTGTTAGCTATTCTGCTTCAGTGGCAACCCTACGTGCACCCAAACACTGACCTCACACTACAGTCTTTTAGGAGATTGTCCACAAAAGGACCACTCTTGCTCCAAAGGGAAAAAGGACGTATTCTGAGCCAAGTATGGGTGACCATGGCTCAGGGATACAAATTCAGGTTGCCCTGAGTGACATCTTTATTGTGGAAGCAGTTACATGAACTTTTATAGTCATAGACCAAAAGACAGTCATAAATCAGTGTGGTTGCCAGATACATCGCTAGGGACAGCAGGTGGATGGGAACCAGCGAAGTGGGGACGTCTTTGCCGAGGCTTCGGATTTGATCTGAGGACATTTGAGTTGTTGGAAGCTACAGCTTAAAGGGGATCTTTTCCTAAAACTACGTAACAGCCACAACTTTCTTTTCAGTTCTCTTTCTTCCTCTCTCAATCAATCTCTCTCTTCCCACTCCCTCTCCATTCTCCCCTGCCTCTTCTCCCTCTCCATGTTCCCTTTCGCCTCCCTCCCCACTTCTGTCCCCAGGGTTTCTTGCATCCCAGGTTGGTCTCAAACTCACAGCTAAGAATGACCTTCACTTTTCTGATCCGTGCACCACCTCCCAGGGTCCCCCACTACACTCAGTCTATAAGGTACCCGTGATCAAACCTGAGGTTTCACGTATACTTGATAAGGACTTTACCAATGGCATTACTCTGCAGCCCAGAGGGCAGCAGCTGTATTAGTTATTGTCCTCATCTTAGCTGCACTAACTTTTAAAGAACAACTTAAAAGAGGAAGAAACAGGGCTGGAGAGATGGCTCAGCGGTTAAGAGCACTGACTCTTCCAGAGGTCCTGAGTTCAATTCCCAGCAACCACATGGTGGCATACAACCATCTATAATGAAATCTGGTGCCCTCTTCTGGGGTGTAGGTACACATGTGGGAGAATACTGTATATGTAATAAATAAATAGTCTTTAAAAAAAAAGATGCTCAAAAAAAAGAGGAAGAAACAACTTAAAAGGAAAATAAAACAGGAATGGCTCATGGTTTTACACAGTGTAGTCTATCCTGGTGGGCAAGGCTTCGGGAGCACATGCTCAGAGCAGTAATCGAAGACCTCAGGTGGGAAGCTGAGGTCTTATAACTTATCTCTCAAGCTCTGGTTCTGTGGTCATAGGCTTCGGCTAGCTAGGTTCCACGCCTAACTCCCCCAAACAGCGCCACCCTCTGGACCAAGTATTCAAACATACAAGCCTGTGCAGGGCATTTACATTCAAAACGTAGCAGTGATAAATGGCGATTAGATTAAGGGGACTAAAGATAGTACGAGATAATTGTGGCTCTCGGTCTGCAGCATTCCAAACTCCGCAATCAGGGTTCCCGTCAGTCAATCTGCAGTCCGCAGCACAGATGTGGCTTTAAAGGGAACTTTAGTTCATGAAATAGGGAAGTGGAGGAGGGGGGAGAATTAATGCCATTGAAAAACAAAAAAGGAAAAAAATTATTGCCACAACATCCCAAGCACAGGAGACATGCATCACTACTATAGATTTTTTCTTTTCTTTTTTGTCTTTCATAGAGACAAGTTTCTTTGTGCAAAATATGCCATAGCTGGTATATAATTTATTAATCTTTGCCCCCCCTTTTAAAGGTTTATTTATTTATTTTATGTATATAAATGCTCTATCTGCATGCACAACTGCACACCAGAAGAGGGCATCAGATCTCACTACAGATGGTTGTGAGCCACCATGTGGTTGCTGAGAATTGAACTCGGGACTTCTGGAAGAGCAACCAGTGTTCTTAAACTCTGAGCCATCTCTCCAGCCCCCCCACACCCTCTTATTTTATTTATTTTTTAAAAAAGATTTACTTATTTATTATGTACACAGTGTTCAGCCTCCATGTATGCCTGTAGGCCAGAAGAGGGCACCAGATCTCATTACAGATGGTTGTGAGCCACCATGTGGTTTCTGGGAATTGAACTCAGGACCTCCGGAAGAGCAGTCAGTGCTCTTAACCTCTGAGCAATCTCTCCAGCCCCATTTATTTATTTTTTTGGCCTCTGCTAATCCCCCAGTTAGTTAGGGTTGATGGCTCTTTTTTTAAGATTTATTTTTATTTCCTGTGTATGGCTGTTTTGCCTCTGTGTGAATCTATGCACCACATGCCTGCCTGGAGCCCACAGAGACCAGCAGAGGGCGCTGGAGCCTCTGGACCTGGAGATGATTGTGAGCCATCATGTGGGTGTTGGGAAACAGGTCATCTGCCAGGGCAGTCAGTACTCTTAACCACTGAACAATCTTTTCCAGCCCCTGGTTAGGGTTCTCTACATGGTAACAGGACCTAAATTCTCTCTGAAGGGTCTGGATCCTTAGTGGTCATAGCTTTTCATTAAACTTTTATTGCTGTTCATGGAAGTAAAGGAACCATGGTGGGTTGGCTGCAGGACCCACTATAGAGACTAAAACTGTGGAAATTCAGTTTTCGTTATTAAAGAGTATAGCATGGCTTATCCACATCCTCCTGCATGCCTTAAATAACCTCCACCTTACAATCCCCAAGTACAGTGTAAATGCTATATGAAATATTGTTATACCATATTGTTTGTGGAGTGATAATTAGAGAAAAGCCTGTGCATGGCCAGTATAAATGCAGCATCTAGCTGCTTGTCATCTATCTATCTCTGATCTCCATCTCTTCTATGTATCTCTAGACTACCATCATGTATCTATCATCTATTTATTAATCAGTCATCTATTTATCATCTATCCATCCACCTATCTACTTGTCACCTGCCCCCACAGTTGGTTGGAATTGGATGCAGAACCCACAGAGGGATGATTGTTAGAGGGCCTTAGAGCATCCCCTGGATTCCAGACATAGCCTGCCTTGCCCTGATGTGCAGCCCCTCAGCTTCCCCTTGTAGGGAGCAGTCCATGTAGCCAGGATGTTAACTTTCCCTTTGATGTCTGGCTATGTGGCATGAGGAAGTCAAAGGGGTAAAAACCCATGCCTTCCCTTGAAGATGAAGACTTCCAGTGTAGCAGGGGCCAAGGTTATAGGAGCCAAATGGAAAAGTTTGGTAAGTGGGTATAGTATGCCAAATAGTGGCCACCAAAAAGAGAAATTTCTGATCTCGATAGACTGTCACCTCATAAGAGAAAGGGTGAAGGGGGGTATTAAATCAAGGTTTTGTTTGTTCAGTTTTTCTCCCTGGGGCAGTCTTACTGTGTTGCCCAGGATGACCTCGTTAAGGTTTAAAAAAAACAAGTCATTCATTTACTGACGTGTGTGTGTGTGTGTGTGTGTGTGGTGTGTGTGTGTGTGTGTGCGTGTGTGTGAGGAGGTGCTGCTGAGGATCAAATCCAGAGCCTCTCACACACCAAGCAAACCCTCAACCCCTAAGCCAGACCTCTAGTCCCAGGAATGTCTTTTTAAGAAAGAGGCAGAGGGAGTCGGCACACTCAGAAGAGGGGTTGTTTAGACCCTGTGAAACTGGTCTTGGACTTCTGCCCCTCCTCCCCCTAGGACTGTGAGAGAATTTGCTGGTGTTGTTTCAAGCCATCACGCTTAAAGTGTCTCATTGCAGTAGCCACAAGAATCAATACTATGGGTGATTTGAGTCAGGCCTGGTGAGAGGGTCATTCTCATTAGCTCCTTGTCTTCCCGGAACCTTACATTCTGTGCCTGTTGGCAAGGATAAGCCGTGCCCCTCCATGATAAGTGTTCAGTGGAACCCACCTGACCCCAGGAGTTGGGGGCCCACTGTGGAGGGGCTGACATATTAGGTTTTTAATGTTTGCCTCTGCTGGTAACAGGCGAGACGCATTGGCTCTGGCCTAATTAGTCTTGGTGAGGTAAGTCCATGTGCTGGATACCCCACCTGCCTTCCGGCCACTGTGTCTGAATTGTACATGGGTATACTGAGATAGCATAGGGAAGGCTGTCTGAATTGTACATGGGTATACTGAGATAGCATAGGGAAGACCACCTGGAGAAAGGTGGTCTATTGGCCATGGAATGTGCCATCCTGTCTGGCTACCAAGAGCCTCCTCTGCCATGAGTCCTTTTCAGTAAGATTTTCTTTGAAACACAAATATCTTTGAATTTTGTGCCATGGCTGAAAGCTGATCTGAATACCTCTTCCTGTCTCCCGCATTGCCAGTCCTTCTGTTCTCCAATCCTGGACCATTCAATCCAGCTGATACCCACTGCCCATAAGTCAGTGTTCACCTGTACTTTTTGTCATCTCTCAATCCAGACAAAATGGACAGTCAAGCACAAAGAAGGCAAACGTATAATGCCAGCACTTACGATGTGGAGGTAGGAGGATCAGAAGGTCAGATTTCTCCTTAGCTGTGACTTCAAGGCCAGTGTTGGTTACTGAGATCCTATCTCAAACAAACAAGCAGAAAAGCAAACAAGAAAGAAAAAAACAAGGTCAGCAAGATGGCTCAGAAGGCCAGATATGGTGGCATGATCATTCAGAAGGCAGAGGCCAGTGGATCTCTATGAGTTTGAGGCCAGCCTGGTCTACAAAGTGAGTTACAGTCCACCCTGGGCTATGTAGTTAGATGTCCATCTCAAAAAGAAAGGAAGGAAGGAAGGACAATGCTCAGCAGGACAAGGCACCTGCCACCAAGCCTGATGACCTTAGTTCAACCCCAGAATGCACGCAGTAGAGGGAGAGAAGAGATTCATGCTGTCCTCAGATGTCCACCTGTGCCAGCGTTCACATACACCCCTCCAAACATAAAACAAGCAAAACCATTGCCAAACAAACAAGAACGCGGAAGGACGAATGGGATCTCGCCAAGCATGGGAGTGAGGTTGTTGGTGTTGCTGGAGACTGCTCTAGCTAGTGGGTATAGCATGTATAAAAAGCCCAGAGGCACTGACATGTGTGGCAAATGGAAGAAACAGAAAGAAAACCCCGCGATTAGGCTCAGAGAGTGGGGGAGGGGGCCTGCTCAGGGAAGGAGGTACACGATGGGACGCTAGAATGGGGGTTGAGAACTTGTGAGAGTTTGATACGACCCTGCACACCTGTGATCTAAGCACTGGGGAGGCAAAGGAAGGTGGGAGTTAGAGGCTAGCCTGTGCTACGTAGCAAGGCCCTGTCTCAAGAACCCTAGGGCTGGGGCTGTAGCTTGGCCATAGAGCAAGGCCTTGGGTTCAGTCCCTGTCACGTGCATGCAATCACATTCATGGATTTGCAGCGTGTGAATCGTTCAAGGAAACGGCAAGTGAAAGTTTGCAACTAGGAGCCACACCAGGATAGATTTGTACTTTTAAAGGTTTTCTTTCTAGGACGGCAGGTGGGCTTTTGGGAACAAGGCTGGGTGTGGGAGGCAGCAGCGAGAGACTGCTGGCGGCAACCGAGCAGGGATGATAGCAGCCTGAACAAATCCCGGGGAGGCTCACTAATTGAGTAAATGCCTGTTGGGCACCTGCTGTACGCCAGACCCTGGCTCAGCACAATACACAGGATGAATAGGCAGGCGTGCAGGGGGCTGAGTTACGCCTGGGGTCATCCAGTCCCTGCGGGAGACAGGTGCTCCATTAGTCAAAGCACAGGTCGCTGTTTGCTGTTTCTCTTCGAGGTTTGTCTGGCTCAGCAAGGAGAGTGTGCAGGTGGCCATGGGAGTCCCTCAACTGCCATCACCTTGAGCGCCGACAGGATTTTCAGCTTGCTGTGTCATTTATCCACTGCTATGTAACAATGCATGGTGACTCTTAATGACTTAAAACAGCAATCACCTTATTTATTCTTGATTTTGTCGTTCAGCAGTTCCGTCTTGGAGTCAGCTGAGCAGTCTCGCTGGCCTCACCTGGGATCACTAATGTTTTTGTAATCATCTGGCATCTAGCCTGAGACTGGTCTCTGGCTATGGTTGAACACATCCCCCAAAGGTTCATATGCTGGGAGCGCCTCCAACTCTATGGCAATGTAGGAGTGGTACAGAACCTTTTAGCAAGTGGGGCCTTTGTGGAAAGTAACTAGGTTCTAGGGAACTACCCTCGGAAGGGATTAATGAAGGTTTTCTGGGATTGGATTAGTTCCTTCCAGATCTAATTATAATTAGTTGGGAGCCTGCCATGTCCACCAAATCTCTCTCCCACATAAGCAGCTAATAATGTCATGTGCATTGCCACCATCATGATGTCATTCACAGTGAGGCCCTTCCCAGCATAGATGCCAATACTATGCTCTTGAGTATCCAAATTCCTGAGCTCCTTCTTTTACATAAGCCCTCCTTCCTTTATAAGGTACCTAGCACCAAGTATTTTGTTATCCCAACAGAATGGGCCAAGATGATAACCTAAGATGGTTTCCATGTCTGGTGTTTCATGCACTCTAGTTGGCCCACAGGTTGGATATTTTATCTGGCCCCGCATGACTTCTCATCCTCCTGTAGGTTAGAGTAGGGGTTTTGTTTTATTTTGTTTCACAGACAGAGCACAAAAGCAGACACCTCTCCAGGCCCAGCAGCTGTACCAAGCAGACCGGGATAGCCATGTGTTAGGGCTCAACTCACGTGGATGACACTCTGAAAATGTTGTGATTTTCATACTGAGCGGCGAGACCCATACTGCATATTTCCTAAGTTAGATGACATCATGCTCTTTTGACGGGCTCCGTGTTAAAATAGCATGTTTGTCTCTGCTGAGAAGCTGGAGAGCACACCCTGCATTGCCACCCACCTCTTGTGGGCAACAGGATGGTGTAGGCTGCCATGTGTGCACGCCAGTCTACATAGCAGATATCACAAACCTGGCAGCTGGCAGCAGACCCTGATTTCCCCGAGGTTCAGGAAGCTGCGAGTCTAAGATCTGGGGGTAAGCAGAGTTAGCTTCATTCTTAAGCTTTCTTTCTGGGTTTGCAGCATTTTCAATTGTTTCCACGAGAGCCCTGCATTCTTGAGTGTCTGATGCCTCTGGTCTCCCCTTCTTTTAGACTACTATCCGTGTGGCCCTTGAGGCCATAACAACCCCACAGGGACTCAGTCACCACCTTCAAACCCTGTCTCCAAAGGCAGTTGCATTTTCAGGTTCTAGGGATAGAGCTTCAGCATGTGAGTCTCGGGGAGCTGCAACCTCTCCCATCGCTCCTGGAGCAGCATTAATCCAGTCTCCTGCAAACGTTCAGGGACTGAGGGCTGCTTTGGGGCTTCTTCTTCTGGGCAGAGGTGGACACATGAAGGCATCATAAAGCTAATGTGTGGTGGCATTTTAGTCCCAGCACAGAGGCAAAGGCACGTGGATCTCTTTGAGTTCCAGGGCAGCCTAATCTACATAGCAAGTTCCAAGCCATCCAAGGCTACATAAGGAGACCCTATTCCAAACAAACAGAATAATAATAGTAAAAGTAAATCTTTAGAAATCTTATTTATTCAGACCTAGAACCAGTGTTATAACGTTACATGTTTGGAACCCCCATATGTCAAATGGTGGCAATGCAGAGGAGGCCTAGGTCCTAACAATGCCACAGGCATGGAGCATGTTTCCAGCATCTTATAAACCAGGTCTGTCTCCATAATCTCTGTTTACCTAGCGCTCAGAGTAGTAGTCTACAAAATCTGAAAGTCTGTGTGAAATCCTCCACAGCTCCCTTGTAGAGCAGGCACTTGCCAATCTGTCTCACGGCAGATCTCCTGGGAGCTTCGTGGAAGGTGCATGGAGGAATAAGCTGGGAAGATGGAAGGGAGGGAGAGGGCAGGGCTGGCAGGACTCCTGCTATGGTAGATGAGATAGAAAGTTGACTTGTTTTACAGTGTTATCAGAGACCTGACTGGCAGTGAGGCAATTTTACTAGAAGCAGCAACAGGGGAGAAGTCATATTGCACCTAACAATATATTTCCCCAAAGCTATCTACTCATCTTTGATTTTGTCCTAATGGCTCCTCTGGTGCACTAGATACTCCCTTCTCTCCTACCTCCTTCCCAATAGCTTAAGAATAGCGGAAGACATGGAAGACTTCCTGGAAGAGTGAGGTGCTGGGAGGAGCTCGCCCAGACCGGAGCCCAGCCTGCCGCACCTGCTCAGAACGGAGTGAAATCAGCCTCACACCCCTCTCATGGCCTGAGACTCCCTCAGCTCCTCTCCTGTAGCAGGACCTCTCCACTTTCTCAGGTGTGATGTCAGATAGATGGAGGACAAGAAGCAGTGATTATCTTTTTAAGTTGTTATAGCATTTGTCTATTGTGTGTGTTGCAGGGCAGACACGTGGAAGTGAGCGGACAACTCGGTTCTCTCTCCAGTGGGGTCTGGAGATCCCATTCATGTTGTCAGGCTTGGTGACAAGCGCTCTCACATAATGAGTTGTCTCTCTGGCACAATATGCCTGTGCATGTGTGTGTATGTGTGTGTGTGCGTGTATGTGTGTGTGTGTGTGTGTGTGTGAGAGAGAGAGAGAGAGAGAGAGAGAGAGAGAGAGAGAGACTCACATGCATGTGCAGAGGTTAGAGGAGGTATCAGGTGTCCTGCTTGATCACTCTCTACTTGCTACTTTGAGACAGTTTGTCTTTCTGATCCTGGAGCTTGGCCAGTGGCCAGCAAACCCCAGCAGTCCACCTTCCACAGTGCAGGGTCACCCAGCTTTCTCCACAGATCTCCACAGACACTGGGATCTGAACTCAGGTCCATACACTTACACAGCAGCCCTCTTACCCACCAAGTCATCTCTCCAGTCCCTGAAAAATACATTTCGTGTTTGCAATCGTCACCATCCTCCACAAGAGAGCAGGCACGTGGGTCTCGTGGAAGTGATTGTCTCCTACCCAAGAAACTTACCCTAGTCCCTGCTATGTGTTCCCACAGCCACAAGGGGTCAGTAAAGACCTTGGGTGTCGAAGCACCAGTCTGGAGTCAGGAAACAAGCTGGACTTTGGGGTCTTAGATACCTTACCTGGAAGGATCAGAAGGTAGGGGCTGTGTTCTTAGCCCTTCATTTTTATTCCAGTTGTTTGTTTTTCTCTGGTACACACCAAACACTGTTACAGTCGCCATGATTGTGGTCACCGCCGCTCTCATGAACTCACAAGTCCCTGCTTCCCCGGAGTAGGCAGTAGACTAAGGTCTAGATAGAAACCAATAGCAGTAACAAAGCTTAGACACCCCAGAAGGTGATAAGAAAATAAACTAAAATGAAGTAGTGACAGTATTGGGAGAGGTCTGGGGGTGAGGCCACCAGGAAGGGCCAAGGGAAACAGAGCAAAGCTTCCAAGGCTTCCAGGATCCCTGGATCCAATCGCCTCATTCAGCAGACAAAGAAACTGAGGCTCCAAAAACCAGTGCAGAGCCTCACTGTTCATGTTGTCAGGCTTGGTGAGTTGTCTCTCTGGCACAATATGCCTGTGCATGCGTGCGTGTGTGTAAAACTTTCAGTCCTCAGAGCAGAAACTACAGAATACCACACAGTAATGACAAAGCAGTCATGGAGTTCTGACCTCGGTCTGGTGGTTCATGCTTTGTCTATCTGAGGTTGTGGCCCTGGGAAAGTTATGTCCTCAGCTCCCTCATCTTTAAATCTGAACCCCAAAGCCACCTCCCTCTCCACACCTTGGGTCGTTTGCATGACTGGGCACCTGGCTGAACCCAGCCCGCTTGCGCACACCAGCCCTAAGCCCATCCACACAAATGTCCAATCCAGTCATGCTTATTTAGACACTCACAGAGACGCTATGATGTAGGTTCGGGTGTGATCATCCTGTTTGCCAAGTAGGAAGCGAGCTCCAGCAAGAGAGGACTTGCTCAAAGTCACACTGTGTAAGCGACAGAGCCAGGATTCAAACACACGGTTCCCTTCCCTTTCCCTACTCAAAGCTCCAGCTAAGACAATGGAAAACATCAAAGCTTGGGTGTTTGAGGGAATTAAGCTTGATTCCCCTAAAAATCCATGTAGGTGGTCCAGTAAGCTTCACTTGGTGTGGTACTGCCACCTGGAGAGCAAAGGGGGCTATTGCACCCTACATCAATCAGGTGCCTTTAGAGCCAACTAAATTTCTTTCTTTCTTT
>PVIU01001659.1:0-202168 GCA_004026605.1 Ondatra zibethicus
CATTCCAGCATCTCTCCATCTCACTCAGGCAGTGCACAGCCCATTCCAGCATCTCTCCATCCCACTCAGACAGTGCACAGCCCATTCCAGCATCTCTCCATCTCACTCAGGCAGTGCACAGCCCATTCCAGCATCTCTCCATCTCACTCAGGCAGCACACAGCCCATTCCAGCATCTCTCCATCTCACTCAGACAGCGCACAGCCCATTCCAGCATCTCTCCATCTCACTCAGGCACCGCACAGCCCATTCCAGCATCTCTCCATCCCGCTCAGGCAGTGCACAGCGCATTCCAGCATCTCTCCATCTCACTCAGACAGCGCACAGCGCATTCCAGCATCTCTCCATCTCGCTTCTCTTGGCCATTTGAAATGTGGCCAAATGCTTTGTGGTGGTGTGAAGAGGAATGGCCCCCATAGGTCACAGATTTGAACGCTTGGTCATTAGGGAGTGGCTCTACTTGGCAGGGATTAGCAGTGTGGCCTTGCTGGAGTGGTTGTGGCATTGATGGAGGAAGCATGTCACTGGGGGTGGGCCTTGGGGTTTCAAATGCTCAAACCAGGCCCAGTGTGTCCCTCTTCCTGCTGCCTGTGGATCCAGGTGTAGGTTCCTCAGCTGCCTCTCCAGCATCACATCTGCCCACATGCCACCCTGCTTCCTGCTACGTTGACAACAGACTATGTCTCTGAACTGTAAGCCAGCCCCAGTGAAATGTTTTCCTTTGTAAGAGTTGCCGTGGTCATGGTGTCTCTTCACAGCGATAGAACAGTGACTAAGTTATATCCTGGTGATTTACATGTTTGTTTTGAAAAGTGTGAAGGGATTTGAGGTTATTCTCATTGTCACCCGACTTTAACTTGTTTTCTAAAATGCTTTAGTCAGAAAGAGGAAAAAGACTAGAGTGACAGCTACAGCCAAGAGACCTACAGATTTCCACGGCATGTAGGAGTTCCTGGGGACGTCTCAGAACCCAGAGGATGATCCCCGTCCTGTGTGTGTGTGTGTGTGTGTGTGTGTGTGTGTGTGTGTGTGTGTCCCTGTGCATGTCTCTTATTTTGAGATCAATCTCTCTTTGGCCTGGATCGTTGCCAGCCAGACGAGTTTCCAGGGATCCACCTGTGTCTGCCATGTATCCCTTCATTGTTGGGATTACAGGTGCTGCTGTCAAGCCTGGCTCTGTCAAAAATCAAATCCTCACATTTGCAAGGCAAGTGCTCTTCTGAGTGAATCATTCCCCTATCTGCATGCTGAAGAATTACTGGCCAGTGTACTGCATTCTGAGAGAGTAACTGTGAGGTAGAGGTATAAGGGTAGGTTCAGAGGTAGGGGCTTGAAGTTTAACCAGACAACTACCCAAGGGCAACACTGTTTGTAAAATATTTGAGTTTTGTATGAATGAGGCCAGGGAGATGGTTCAGTCAGTCTCTGCCACAGAAGTTGGGGTTTCAATTCCCAACACCCATGTAAATGCCAGGTGTGGGGACCAAATGAAATCAGATCCCCAGAGCTCATCAGTCACCAGCCAGATCACTGAGGTCCAGGTTCAATGAGACCCTGTCTCAAAAAATAGGGTAGAGAGAAAAGATGACATCCCATACCAACCACTTATCTCACACACATACATATATGTACACACACAGGCACACATCCATACTAACATGTAGTTATCACACATGCACACATCTATACTCACATGTACCTATCACACATACACACACATCCATACTAACATATACCTATCACACACATACACAAATAAAATTTAAGAATTAAAAAACAAGTTTTGCAGCTGGGCAGTGGTGGCATGACCATTTAATTCCAGTGCTCGAGAGGCAAAGGCAGACAGAAGTCTGTGAATTTGAGGCCAGCCTGGTCTTCAGAGTGAGTTCCATGACAACCAGAGATACACAGAGAAACCCTGTCTTGAAAAACAAACAAATATGTGTGTTGTGTGTGTGTGTCTATATGTGTGTGTGTCTTAGTTAGGGTTTCTATTGCTGTGAAGAGACACCATGACCATGCAACTCTTATAAAGGAAACCATTTAATTGGGGTGGCTTATAGTTCAGAGTTTTAGTCTGTTATCATCATGGCAGGACATGCCAGCATGCAGGCAGACATGGTGCTGGAGAAGGAGCTGAGAGTTCTACATCTTGATCTGCAGGCAACAGGAAGTAAACTGTGTCACTAGGTGTAGCTTGACCATAGGAGACCTCAAAGCGCACCCACAGTTGATGTGGGATTCCCCTCTGTATACTGTGATTACCATTGATTGATAAAGAAACTGCTTTGGACCTATAGCAGAGCAGAACACAGGTAGGCGGGGAAAACTAGACTAGATGCTGGGAGGGAGAAGGTGGACTCAGAGAGAAGCCATGTAGCCCTGCCAGAGCCGGACAGAACTTTACCCGGTTAGCCACGGCCACGCAGCAATACACAGATTAATAGAAATGGATTAAATTAAGATGTAGGAGTTAGCCAATAAGAAGCTAGCGCTAATAGGCCAAGCAGTGATTTAATTAATATAGTTTCTGTGTGATTATTTCTGGAGTCTGGGCGGCCGGGAAATGAACAAGCAGCCTCATATAACCCACAGTGACACACTTCCTCCAACAAGGCCACAGCTCCTAATAGTGCCAACTCCCTTTGGGGGCCATTTTCTTTCAAACCACCACAGTATGTCAGTTTTGCATTAGTAATTGATTGCACTGAATTCTCAAAACAGCCGCAGGTGCTTTCCTCCTTATCCTCCATACCTGGCCGGGAGTCTGACGACCTCCAGCCATGTCAGAGAGCAGCAGAACAGAAAGAAGCCTGCACACCACTCAATGTCGGCCTCCTTAGTCTTACCTTGACACCCTCCGGGGTCTCGGTGTGACTGTCATCCCCCAAACACCTTGCTATCATGAAATTAGCATGGAGAAGAAGACAGGCTTGCAGACTGCTGTTTTCATTTATAGTTTTTTATTTATTCACTTAATTAAAACAGGCAAGGTTTTAGATATTATTAAAGTCTCTCAATACCAGGTCCCCAGATAGGGGAATTATTTCTAGTGTCATAATGGAAGTTTTAATGGCAGGACTTAGCTGGAAGAGGGAGGCCACTCGGAGCATGCTTTGGAAGGTTATGCCTGCTCACCAATTTCTTCCTTTCTCTGCTCCCACGGTGGAATGAGCTGTCTCTGCTCTCACTCCCACTTCCTGGACATTCTGCCTCAGCATGGCCCGGAACCCACAGATCCGGTCCCGCACACAGGGACCCTTGAAAGCCAAAGGAAGCATTTCTCCTCGTAAGTCCCTCTGACAGGCATCCGTCACCTTGATTCAAATCTGTCTGACGCAGAGAACAGAAGAGGGGTTTCTTTTGAGTGCCCCCACGCCCGGTCCATCCTGGAGAACATGCCAGAACCATACAGAGGAGACCCCTCCCACTCTTGGGGAAAACATCCTTGGCATTCAAAACCAATAATGAATATGGATGGAAACAAGAAAACAGTGATGTGTACCAGGAACATAAAGAGCAAATGATGGGAGTGCCCAGGGGGTGTGGGTTATGAGACAGAAGACAACAGCCTTCACCAGGTGGTCCGGACCAGCAGCCCCAGCCAGAAGGAACCAGAGCGGGAAGAGAGTCTGCTGGAGGGACGTGTGAGCATGGCAGGGACTGGATCGGGGGCGGCTCTCCTAAGCCAGGACAGGGCTTTGGGGTTACGGGAAGGAGGGCAGGAGCAAGCCAGAGGGAGTGAAAAGTTCTATTTTACACTTTTCAGTTTTCATCCCCCAACTCTGCCGCGGGTGTTACCCGCTGCTTTATAGAACCCTTCCCCTGTGTTAGTGTTCTGTCTACAGTGGGGCCGGTCCACCATGTTCCATTCCCAACTGCTTCCTGGGATTCCACACCAGGGAGATGTTTTGTCTGTGCTTGCTCTTAAGACCCAAACAGACTAGGAATGGTTCTGCGTGCCCGTCAGTGTGGAGTGGGGCTGCTCAGCTGCCAGCCAGCTTCACAGAACTCTGGGCGCCTGCATGGGGACACCTTGCGCATAATAAACAGCCCCATGCGGAGAAGCGGAAGTCTGTCGTGTCAAGTGCTCAGCTGTCGCAAGGATTCGGTTAAGTGCTCGACAAATATTTGTTAAATTAATGAATAATGAATCACCCAGCTCCCAGTTCCTCACGGGGATCATAGTTAGGGAATAAGGTCTGGGAGGGTTATAGGTTTTTGTCCAGATTTCTCACATTTAAATGTGCACTGCTCAGGGTCAAACCAAGAGCCTCCACATTCTATAACCAAGCTTTTAAATTCAGAAGATGCTATTACAGAATGTATTAAGGAAATGTTTGTAATGAGCACAGATATCTGGTTGGGGAATAGAATGTGATAATTGTCATAGCTGATGTCTCCCCACGCAGCCACCAGATAATTATGTCATCTTGTCACAGCCTTTTGAGGTAAATACTGGCAGGCCCCTGAAGCATGGAGTGGTTAACTTATCCAAAGTTGGATTTTGGTAAACTGGGGTTATCCTGTTCCTTGGAAAGCAGCATCTCCGCATTGCTGTGAATCCGTTTTGACAGCGGCTTCTGATGACAGCATCTATCGTTAAGGTTTGCGACTCTGCTGTCTGTGACTAATGCTGCCGTCAGCTCAGGTGTTTCATGCCATACAAGGAAATGGATATTAAAAATGCACGTATGCCAGTGTAAAACAGAAAACGGGGAGCCACCTGAAACTTTCCAGGCGGCAGCAGAGAAAACAGCCGCTTGTCCATATGCAAAAGAGGTTCTGTCACTAAGGAAACAGCCCGAGTTCCTTCGACAGTAATAGCTGTGATTACAGAAAAGCACTTTGCCTTCTCTCTACATATCCCCATTTGCAAAGATAAATCACTTTTATTGCCATCTTCTCCCGGAGCTCGGTTACCCTCTCAACGAGGTTATTGTTCATCAGGTTAGCTCAAATGTGTATCGTGAATGCTCTCGCTAATTCTATAGCCCTGTACTTTTAACTTTATCTCTCCCATTATGCTAGAGTTGTTTTTAAAATAGTTTTGCCTTTATTGTGTGTGTGTGTGTACACACACGTGTGTACACACGTGCGCACACGAGCCATGGCTCATGTGTAAAGGTCAGAGGACAGCGTGTAAGAGTAAGTTATATCTTCCTTCAACAAGTGAGACCTAGGGCTGAAGTCATGTCATCAAACTTGGCAGTAAGATCCTTTCCCCCACTGAGCTATCACTGACCCTAAATTTGTTCTTCAGTGTGAAAACGTGCCCAGCACTTCAGAGGAAACTTGGACTATGGAAACAAGTCTAGCTGCTTTCATTTAATTTAAGGACAAGCCTTAGGGCGGTTGGGTGGCCGAGAGTGCTTACTGCTCTTCCAGAGGACCTGAACTTGGGTCCCAGCACTCATGTTGGACAGTTCTAAGCTGCCTCCTAGACTGCAGCTCTAAGAGTCCCAATGCCCTCTTCTGGCCTCTTTGGGTACACACACACATACACACAAACTTACACACACACCCACACACACCATAAATTTAAAAATAAACTAAATGAAAGAACTAACCATAGTATTGCGTTCTATCCCCTTTGAGTTTGTTTGTTTGGGGTTGTGTGTGTGCTGTTGTTGTTCTTTTTCTTCCTCTTCCTCTTCTTCCTTTTCTTCTTTCTCATCATATGTGTGTTTTTTGCCTACATATATGTCCATGTACCACGTGGGTGCCTGGTGCCGTCAGAGCCCAGAAGACGGAGTCAGATCCCTTGGAACTGAAGTTACAGATGCTTGTGAACTGTCAAGTGGATACTGGGGAATCAAACCCAGGTCTTCTGGAAGAGCAGTCAGTGCTCTTAACTGCTGAGCCATCTCTTCAGCTCCCTCCTTATTCTTTGGGTGCATAGAATTCAAAGCCAGTAAAAGACTATCCTCTGTCTGCCTCCCTTGAGTCACTTGAGTCCACTTGGGTAAGCCAAGACTCTCTCTCCCACGGCCAGGAGTGTACCCAGCAGTTGGCATTGGTCTTGTTCCTGCTCATTCCTGAGAAAGATCACTTTCTCCTCCAAGGTCCCTACAAGCAAAAGTTGTTCTCCATGTTGTTCTTCTCTTCCTCCTCATCTTCCTCCCCCTCCTTCTTCCTCAGGTTATCTCCATGATGCCCTAGAAGGCATAGTTATTTCTTCCTGTTCACCCAGTAATGTCTCCTAAGTATGCTAGCATGGCACAGCAGCCGTGACTTTTGTTTGGAGAGGTCTATCTTCTTTATCTTTGTGGTCTGCACTAGTTGACTTCCTCATAGCTGTCACAAAATACCTGACACAGGTGACCATGGAAGAGAGGGTTACTTTGTCTCACAGTTCAGTACAACCCATCTTGGTGGTCCTGGAGGCCCCTAGCCACACTGTAACCACACTGTAGCCACACTGTAGCCACACTGTAGCCACGCTCTGGAAGCTAAGAGAGACCAAAGCCTGTGCTCTGCTTGCTTTCCCCTGTTTATTTAGTTTAGGATCTCAGGTGGCAGGATGAAGCCATTCACGGTTAGGGGACTCTCCCTACCTCGGTTACCCTAATCTTGGTACTTCCTGGTGGACACGTCCACAGGTTCGACTCCTGGGCGATCTAGATCCTGTTACGTTGCATGGATTTGACAATCAATGTGACCTTTACATTTCCCCAGAGCCAAGATTTCTTACGTGGGCTTGGAGGTCAAGCAATGCTGCTGCTCCTGTAATATAGGGCTCAGGGGGGCTTTAGGGACCACACTTCTGCTTCTTGGTTGTCATAATATTCAAATTCATTGTCCGTGTCCTCTATTGTAACAGTACTCTTGGTTTGGGGCTGGAAACGTTCATAGTGCAGAATAAAGGCCAAGTTCCTCTGCTCCTCTGTAGTCAGTCACGGTCACATGACTCAGATCTGGGCAGCGCGATACATCGTGTCATGTGACAGTCTCAGAACCCCTCCTTAAAGAGGTGCTGAGTCCACCTACTCTTTCTTCCTTACCCGTCTCCACTGTGACTGCTTGGAATGTAGAGTCCATGGATGGAGCTCAGCAGCCCCTTGGGGTCATGGAGTGAAATGCAGATGAGACAGATGGTTGCACGTTAAAATAAAGATCTTTACGGAAAGAAGTCACACGTCATCAATTCCATCAATTCTATAGAGAGATGAATTCCTGTGTTGTCAAAGCTGACATGGAAGTAGGAGGGGGTCAGCTTGGGAAGATGGTTTCAGCAGGAGAAGACAAGCAGGAGAAGAAAGGGTAAGGTGTAAAGGAAGGACCAAAATTCATTGTAGGCATGCATTCATACATACATACACACATATATATGGATATATGTGTGTTTATATCATATATACACATACACACATATATTGATATATGTGTATACACACACACATATATACATACATACACACACACACCACACACACACACAGAGCGCTAGATAGGATTTGTGTCAATTTGATACAAGCTAAAGTCATCTGAGAGGGACCTCAACTAAGAAAACGCTTTCATATGGTCGGGCTGTAGGCAAGCCTATAGGGCCTTTTCGATTGATGGGGAGGATCCAGCCCACTGTGGGTGGTGCCATCCCCAGGTTGGTGGTTCTGTGTTCTGTAAGAAAGCTAGCTAAATAAGCCATGGGAACAAGCCAGTAAGCAGGCCCCCTCCATGGCCTCTGCATCAGCTCCTGGCTCCAGGTCCCTGCCCTTTCTGAGTTCCTGTCCTGACTTTTTTTGATGATGAACAGGGATTTGGAAGCATAAACTAAATAAACCCTTTCCTTCACAAGTTGCTTTGGTCATGGTGTTTCATCACAGCAATAGCAACCCTAGCTAATAAATACATGTGTGAAACTTTCAAAGGACAAAAAAATTAAAAAATTCAAAGAAAATTTTCTGGATTTCCTAAGCTATGGATCTGTGGAGTGGGGCTGGAGCCATTACAACCTGGTCTAATCTGGGGAGTACAGCAGATTTTCTGCCTCCCAAGGGGAGTGTCTTCTAACGTTTTATTGTAATATTTCAGAACTAAAAACCCTTCCTTCAAAGGGTTACATGAGTCTTACCAAGAACCTCTCAATTAGAAAATCAAATGTATCACTGATGCCTCTCTCCCTGGGCTCCCTCTTCCTGGAAGTACCAAGGACCATGCTAAGTCCCACCTGCATTTTCCTTGGTCTCTGTTGTGTTGCTCAGCCTCCGTCATCTTTACATTAGTGAGGCTGTATAGACAGACTAGGAGGGGTCAGAGCAGCCAGCAACCTTCTCTACCAGCCTGATGACCCCACCTGTGGACCTCCAGGGAGGAGCCAAGGCGAGAGTCTTTCTGATGTGGGATTCCCCTCTGTATGCTATGAATGTTTTATCACCATTGGTTACTAAAGAGGCTGTTTCAGCCAATGGCTTAGTAGAGTAAAGCTAGGTGGGAAATCAGAACAGAGATATAGAGAGAAGGTAGGCGGAGTCAAGGAGACTCCATGTAACAACTGCCGAAGGAGAGAGATGCAAGCCACCAGTTAGAACCTTACCAGTAGGCCACCACCTCATGGTGATTCACAGATTAATAGAAATGGGTTCATTTAGGATGTAAGAGTTAGCTAGAAATATGCCTAAGCTATTGGCCTAACAGTGTTATAATTAATATATTTTCTGTGTGATTATTCGGGTCTGAGCAGTCAGGAAACCTGAGCTAGCAGTCTCTGCCTTCTGCCTACAGCTTTCCCTGCCAGCCATCCGCTCGGTGACAGTAGCTACTCCGTCACCAGGTAATGGAATCTGAGCAGCGGATGACACTGAGTTCACCTGGGAAGTAAGGAACCGGTGGGTGAGAGGTGCTCGCCTCTCTACAGAGAGACGGAACCCAGCCCAAGAAATTCAGCCCTTGCCGATCTCAGTCGGGGAGTAGCAGGGACGAGGAGAGCGCTTGGGTGGAGCGGAGCTTCTCAACATAGGCTGAGCCATGCATGACTTCATCCTTGGAAACGGAGTCACACCTAATGACACAGGCACATAAAAAACCATTCGGACAGTGGCAGACTTGAAGCGTGGAGAGTTAAATACCCAATGCTCATATTTAAGAAGACAGGCATTTGCAGGGGGGGAGGGGGATGATCAATGCATTGTACTCCGGCCTCGGTGACAGCATGCTGATCATGCTAAAAGTGTGATGATATCTCTTTATCACATGGTGTAAGGACTCATTCATTCAAGAAGTGTTGATAGACTAGTAAGTGAAATTACCAGGCGTGAGTGAGAAGGAAATGCGGAACACGCAACAAACCTGCTTAGGAATTTATTGTGGGGGGTACAGGCCGGGTGAAGTCGGTGTGCAGAGAGAGAGAGAGAGAGAGAGAGAGAGAGAGAGAGAGAGAGAGAGAGAGAGAGAGAGAGAGATTGAAAATGGTGCGTCCAGCTTTTAACAGTTGCCTAGTACATGCGCACAGGGGAATGACGTGCTGCGTCATACGCATGCGTGCAAGGGTTCACGCAGCTGCGTCATAGGTAAATGATGCAACCATACTGCACATGGGTCATGCAGGGTCCTTTAAGATTCCTGGAGCCATTAGGCATTTCTGCCTGAGGGCTTGTCCGCACATGCGTGGCCCTGGAACCCGGAAGTGTCAGCCATGTTGTGTGGCTGAATCATTACAGTAAGTATGTGGCACAGTCATAGGAGATCCACCAGGGTCTTACTCTGTATGCTGCCATGAACCACGTGCAGGTATGCAGAGAGCTGGGTGGATGGTATGTGAGAAGCATCCCACTTGGGGGTCAGAGAAGATCCACAAGGTGATGGATCGAAAGCACGAGGGGATGGTTGATATTTTCTAAAACAAAAAAGAAAACTAACTTGTGCCAGTTAAATTATAGAGACAAAACCGCCTCAGCCGCTGACTGAGATCCAGGAACAATGCCATGTGTGTTGGAGAGCCCCTGTACATGCTCATGAAAATGGCCTTGGTACACCAAAGCCAGAGCTAGTTCCATTTGTCTGCTCTGCTCAAGGTCTTTTGGACTCAAGATTTTCTGACCCTCCTCCAAACAATTCTCTGAATGACACACTAGTGATTTGATGATGTCTTGGATATATTGGTCATCTTATTTCCCTTAAACATGCTACACCAGACCATAGTCTGGCGAAAAGTAAAAATATTTGGGCAGCACAAATTGGTCTTGATTGAGGTGGTGTGGCGGTGAGGGTGTGGCGTTAGACGGGAAGAGAAGACGGGTAGATCTGAGAAAACAATAATGAGATCAAAATGTGCATTGTATATAATTCTCAAAAAAAAACTAACTTAAAAAACTGGGGGGGAAAACTCCATCAAAGGCATCCTTACAGGAAGAGTCCTCCAACCTGCTGCGCTTTGAAAACATGTATGTCACCCACATGAGTGTTTTGCTTCCATATCTATATGTGCATGTTTGTGTCTGGGGAGGTCAGAAGAAGGCATCAGACCCCTAGAACTGGATTTACAGACAGTTCTGAGTTGCCGAGTGGCTACTGAGATCTGAACTCAGATCCTTTGCAAGAGAAGTAAATGTTCTTAACTGCTGAGCATCTCTCAGGCCCCCGGTTTGTTTTTATTATTTCCTGACCCGGCAGCAATGGACATGCCTTTCTGCCAGACATATTCAGGAAGCAGGATCCTGGTAAAGGAACACATTTTTGGAGCACAGAGTCAAAGCAGAGTGATGGGTAAGGCATATGCAGTAGAGTCAGAAAATCTGATCCAAATCTCAATTCTACCTCCAAGCTAGATAGGTGTGTTCCTAAATGTGCAATAATGGCACATGCCTTACATAGATGATAACCTCAATAATAACAGCTGAGAAGGGTTTTTTTTTTTTTTGGTGTGGTGGGGTTGAACATTAGACCTGGTGGTTTATTTACATGAGAAATGTCCTGCATAGACTCACATAGTTGAGCACTTGGTCCCCACTTGCATCTCCGTTTGTGGAGGTGTGGCTTGCTGGAGGAAATATGTCCCTAGGACACACTCTTTGCTCTTTGTGAGTTTGTACCTTTGCCCGCCCCACTTCCAGACTTCTCCCTGCCAGGATGGGATCTCTCAGCTTCCTGCTCTGGCCATGGCTGCCAGGATTCCCCTATCACTTGCAAGACTGTATTGGAGCCCACAGGACTCTACAGTGAATGCACAGCTGACAGATTCATAAAGACGGGCCCACGAGGGCACAACTTATGGGGCACCCATTTTGCAGAGCTGCAGGGACACTTGTCTTTTGGAAAAGTCACTGTCATATCTGTAAAAACCTTGTGAAACCATGATTCTTCCCTTCAAAATAGGAATCATTTCCAGAACACCTCAGCAGTGTGACTTCTGCATGGGTGACAGAGTGACCTTGCTCCATTCCCCCCACAGCGTGATGGCTTGGAGCAGTGGCATTCACTATTTGTTCTAACTGTCGAATATACATAGAGTCAGTCACTCAAAATTCCCTGCTAACAGACCTTATAGAAATTTCTATAGAAGACAGGCACTGAGCAGGAAGGCAGCGTGCCCCACCTTTGCTAACAAATCTGGGCGTCCCCAAAGCTGGTTATCACAAAAGAGATTGGTTGAGGAGAATGGGTGAATCCAGGACTCAGGGAACTTTAGTAACTTTATCTAATGGTTTGGAATGTCAGATGCTTCCCCTTGGATGCTGGCTCTTTCCCAGGTGCTATCACCTGTTCCGAGTACTGCTTTTCAGGATCTACCTGCCCTCTTTGTGATTTTAATATGCACATTAACATTGTCCTTCCCTATGGAATTTTTGAACTTTGTCTGTAAAAATTAGAAACCTCGTGGAGATGAACCCTTATTCTTCTCCTTCTTCGTCTTCTCCTCGCTACTTCTGCTTCTTCCCCTTACTCTCCTCCTTCTTCTCCTTATTCTTCCTCTTCTTCTTCTCCACACCCTTTCACTTCCCTTTTCCCACACACAAAAAAATAAAGAAGATGCAGAGGTAACGTATTTGAGTTAATTTTTTACCCTCAGATCCTTGCCTGCCATAAACATCCAATTCTGAGCCCTGAGCGGGTACTGAGGCTGGTACTCAAGGTCCCCGAAACTGCTGGCTACACTGAGAGGGCATCGTCCCAACGTTGATGGGCTTTTCTTTCTCTGGAATCGTAGGTTTAAATGAGCACTTTCTTCTGTAAGTTGATTTTGGTCATGGAGTTCTATCACATCAACAGAAACATAACTAATACAGGCCTCACGCATGTAAGTCAAGCCCTGGGCAATAGTCCTAGCATATATATAATATATAAATTATCCAAGGGATGCAGGAACTAGCATATTATATAATATATAAATTATCCAAGGGATGCAGGAACTAGCATATTATATAATATATAAATTATCCAAGGGATGCAGGAACTAGCATATTATGTAATATATAAATTATCCAAGGGATGCAGGAACTAGCATATTATATAATATATAAATTATCCAAGGGATGCAGGAACTAGCATATTATGTAATATATAAATTATCCAAGGGATGCTAGAACTTTGCTTCTGACAGCCATTGCTGTCGATAGCTATTGTTCTCATTCTATCCCAAGTATTGCAAATTGCTGTATTGACAAAAAACCATTGCTCTGGAACAACATTCAAGCATAGACGGACAATCCAATTAGCCTCATTTGAACCTTCAGTGGCCTTCCAGGTGAACAGAGTTGATACAGTGATCATCCCTTCTGGTCACCCCGGAGGGGGTGAAGTCAATGACATGGACCCCAGCAGTCAGGTGAGAAGCTGAAGCAAACTCGTTTGTTGCAGATATGGAGTTGGCCTTTATACCCTCCTTCCAGGGCCCAAGCGGTATCATCATCAGGAAGGCTGTGCTGTCAGCTTGCTTCGCGTCATCGGTCTCCTGATATCGCCAGTCACTAGACCGAGCAGCGAACTCTAGGTCGGCTCAAGGAAAGTTAGCAGTGTGCATGCTCTTATTAGCAAGCCCATGCAGATTTCCTCTTGGGCTGTGTAACCGGTTGAAATCGGTCGACTGGCTTCCTCCTCCATAGATTGACAATCCAATTAGCCTCGTTTGAATCTTCGGTGACCTTTCAGGTGAGCAGAGTGACCTCACATGCCATGTGACTAGAAGCCAATTCTTCAATGGTGTGATCAAGCCATAACTTTGAGGTCCTTCATCCGGGACCGAGGAGAGGGAGAGATCAGAAGCTAAAGGTCATCCTCAACTACAGAGTGAGCTCAAGGCCAGACCGGTTTCTGTGAGACTCTGTCTACAAGGAAAAGAAAAAGGCACCAACTCAACTAACCAGGTGCAGTTGATGTGGTCAGTTCCGCCCTGTAGGGACCCAAACAACTCAACAGAAGAACCTTCATGGATCCAAAGCCATCAGCCTTACCCAAAATACAACAGGAAGAACATAAAAGAGCTGCATCGCCGCCTGACACATTTCACGGCTTTAACCTCTAGATCACACACACGCCACATCCACAGTTACTTTCTCCAATCTTCCCTAATACTCCTGTCAGTGTTAACTAAGCTTGAAGGATGGTGTCCCGCTGTGAGAGGACATCTGCTAAGGAGGTCCTCGCTACAGACAGCTCTACAGGAACAGACTGTGTAAGAATGGAAAGCGAGCTGGGGAAGAGTTGGGAGGAAAGGAGGGGATGGTGAAAAACAGGCCTCTGTCACAGTAACCCTGTTCTTTCTGCTGCCAGCTGTGATCTTCTGAGGCCCAGATGTAGGAAACGTGACACAGACCTAAACCTCCAATCCACGAGCAGCAGTCAGGTTAAGGGAAGAGACAGGGCCACATATGATGTAGCTGCCTTTGATGGTGAGCCACAAGAATTATCTTCCTCAGAGCTGGGAGTGTGGCTCAGTGGTGGTGCAGCTTGTATGGTGTGCGCAAGGCTTGAGTTTAATTCCCAGCTCAAGAAAGGAGGGAGGGGAGGGAGAGGGACAAAGAAGGAGGGGAAAGAGGAGAGCGAGGGAGGGAGGGAAGGAAAAAGGGAGGAAGGGAAGAAGGAAAGAAGGACTCAGCAGGAGTGAAAATAGGTGAGAGAAGATAATGGGGCAATGAGGGCATCTTAGTTAGGGTTTCTATTGCTGTGAAGAGACATCATGACCACAGCAACTCTTACAAAGTAAAATACTTAATTGGGGGGCTCACTTACAGTTTCAGAGATTCAGTCCATTATCGTCATGACAGGGAGCATGTCAGCATGCAAGATGTGTTGCTGGCTACATCTTGGCTTGCAGGAAACAGGAAGTCAACTGTCACTGGGTGGTATCCTGAGCATAGGAAACCTCAAAGTCTGCCCCCACGGTGATACACTTACTCCAACAAGGTCATACCGATTCCAGCAAAGCCACACCTCCTAATAGTGCCACTCCCTATGAGATTATGGGGGTCAAACTACCGCAGAGTGATCACAGAATACACATATATATGAAATTATGGAATAATAAAAAATGAAAATAATAAAAATGGGAACCACCCACAACATACAGGGATCATAGCACGGATGCCTAGCACATTCATGACAGAACACTGTAGTCTGCTTTCTCTTGCCGTGATGAACGCCATCACCGAAGCAGCTTGGGGAGGAGAGGGTTTGTTTCATCTACAGGTTACACTCCGTCACAAAGAGAAGTCAGGGCGAGAACCCAGGGCAGGAGCATGGAGGCGGGAGCTGAAGCAGAGGCCATGGAGGGCGCTGCTTCCTGGCCTACACCTTCAAGGCTTGCTCAGTTTGCTCTCTTATGCAACCAGAACCACCTGCCCAGGCATGTCAGGGTCCACAGGGAGCTGGGTCCTTCCACATCAACCAATAATAAAGAAAATGCCATACAGATTTGCCTATAGGCTGATCTGATGGGGACACTTTTGAAATTGAGGTTCTCCTAAAATAATCCAAGCTTGTGTTAAGCTAACAAAAAAAACTAACCAAAACATAGACTTTAAATAAGCCAATTTACAACAAAACAAACATCAATGGAATTAAAGCATTCAAAGAGAGAGAGAGTATGTGTTAAACTAACAAAAAACTAACCAAAACATACTTTAAATAAGCCAATTTACAACAAAACAAACATCAATGGAATTAAAACATTCAAAGAGAGAGAGTGTGCGTGTTAAACTAACAAAAAAACTAACCAAAACATAGACTTTAAGCCAATTTACAACAAAACAAACATCAATGGAATTAAAGCATTCAGAGAGAGAGAGCTGATGAGGTGGTCAGAGGGTTAAGGCTATCAAGCCTGCTGTCCTGAGACTCATTCCCAGGAACACAGGGTGGAAGAGGAGAACCAATTCACTTGAATTGCCCTCTGCCCACCACTTACATATATATGCTGATACATATGCACACCGCCCCCCAAATAAATAAACATAATAAAAATTAAAGAGAGAAAAAGAATTCTTGAGCAAAGAAGAGGCAAGACTATCATTTTAGATAACTCTGTGAAAGGCAGAAGTGAGCAGAGGAGGAGCTACCGTGGAGGATAGGACAGACTCAGGACCGTGGAGAGACAAGAGGGTTAGAGAGATGTCCAGGAGACCACACAGGGCACTCGAGCATGTGAGAAACAGCAAGAGGGAGGAACAGAGCCTGGCTTTAGCTGCCCCGAAGGACGTGCCGGATTGGGAGGAAGATCTTGGGAGGAGGGCTGGGACGAGAGACTTGGCACATCACGTTTGGGCTGCAGGGTTCCTCTCCCCATCTCTATTCTCGTACCAGCTCCACTTCTGGGCCTGTTCCACCACCTTGGTGACCCGTTGCGGGGACCCGGCAATGTGCACATGCGCACATTCACAGTAGCAGCTAGCTCTCCACTAGAGGGCAGCCGTGGCCTAAGACAGGCTGAGCCGTTTCCCTTCTTTCTCTACCCCAGACAAAGTTTTAGTCCCTCCTGAGTGTCTTGAGTAGCTGGGACGGCGATTGCACCCCACCCAACCCTGTTTGGATTTCTCAGCCTTCCTCTCTTTCTTAGAAGTGAACCTGGAAGCTCTGAGATGCCGGCCTAAAGGAAGGGTTCCAATGTGAGGTGAGAGTAGCCCTGGGGACTCTGAAGCTCTCGTTCTTAGTTCTATTTTGTGCTCTTCCTCACACAATCAAAGAAATCCAACCTTCCTCACCCAGACCTTTTCTCGATGGAGTTGGGTTTCTGTCACTTGCTACTGGAAGAGGCCTGAGTAGCACAGACATGTGTCAGCCACCTGCAGACGCAGTAAATGGCAGGCATTGTCGTCTGTGTCATGACGAATAGCGGTGAGGTTTAGAAAGGCACAGAACATGCTCAGAGACTCAGGACTAACCGTCTGCAGCTCCAATTCAGGCGCAGCACCCAAGTCCATAACCACCCTGTTGACCATCATTAACTCTCTGCTCTGTGACCAATACACGTGCATGTAAGGATGCCCACGATGCCACTGCCGTGACTCTGAGGTTCTTGCTTGGTGACCACAACAGTCTCCGGGCATGGCCCTGACTTCTCAAGAGTGTTTCTCAGGCTCCAGTTTGTTGCACTTTGAAGGTTACTGGAAGCAGAGGGTCTGGTTACTCATTTTGCAGGAGTTCAAAGACAGTGACCTTATGACTGGAACATTATTTCTCTAAACTTTTTCTTGCTTTAGGAGTTCAGAAGGCATGCCAAGATTTACCTCCCAGCAGGCGTCCAGCACCTCTGACCTGCTCTCAGATACATTTCCTTGTTTGTCGTTTGGTTAGTACCATTTATCGTCTTTTTCTTCCATCGCATTAACCCAAATAGAGTCTTTTATTGTTTCCAAATTTCAATGTTTGCTGTCCGTCTCCGCCCCCGCCCCAGCCCCGCCCTGCCCACCCCGTTTTTTCCTCTCAGTCCTGTTTGTGAGGGGCTAGAGCGCCCCCTCCAGTGAACAGCGACGAAGTCAGCCTCCTTAGATGCGGACCGCCTGCTGAGCAGAGAAATTGCCGGCTTTTTAAACAGGCAGGTTTCTACAGAGACTCCTTCAGTTCGTTACAAAAACCTTGCAAAATGCTGCTTCAGACTATAAGAAAGGGGAACTATCTTGCACTAGAATCCTTTAGCATCTTCAACTCCTGCATCTTCACACTCAGGCGTTCATGACGTAGCTTTGCCATAAAATACAAATCTGGTCCTGTGACCTACCCTTGATGATAATGGGCCCATGATGGTAACGGGCAAGTCTTTGGATCCTTTTAAAGGTTCATCTGTTTCTGTTGAAACTCCTGACTCATAATGGATCTGTCTAATCTGCTAACTACCCTTTGCAGATTTTAAATCCAGTCAAATATTTGGGAGTAGTTATTTTTGTACTAATGGCAGGTCCACCAAGATCACCCTATGAGCCATGACTCCTTGCATAGGAATAACCCCGTGCGGCACTTCCCTGTGGTTCACAAGCCATCCAATTCTAATGGGCTCTGTCTCTTGGTCAGGGTTCTATTGCTGTGCACAGACACCATGGCCGTGACAACTCTTATAAAGGAAAACATTTAATTGGGGCTGGCTTATAGCTCAGAGGTTGAATCCATTATTGTCATGGTGGGAAATGCTGTGGCACACAGGCAGATATGGTGCTGGAGAGGTAGTTGAGAGCTTTACAACCAGACTGGCAGGCAGCATGAAGAGAGAGTGTGAGCCACTGGGTCCCGCCTGAGCTCAAACCCCCAGTGATGCACTTCCTCCACCGAGGCCACACCTCCTAATAGTGCCGCTCCCTCTCCTTCAAACCACCTCAGGCTCCACGTGTCTATTGCAGTCCCAGGATTCATCAATGTAGAAATCAACCCTGCCATCCCAGCAGTCTGCAGGTCTTCTTCTGCCACAGGCTTTTAGATCCTCCTCTCTAACAGGAGGAGCAGGCTGCTTGTCGTCCCGTCCACCCGGCTATCTTAACCCCCGAAATAACCACACAGGAGTTGTATTAATTAAATTACCGCCTGGCCCGTTATATCTAGCCTCTTCTTGGCCAACTCTCACATCCTGATCTAACCCATTTCTACCAATCTGTGTAACACCACAAGGTCGTGGCTTACCGGGAAAGATTCTAACCAGCGTCAGTCTCAGGCAGGAGCTTCATGGCGTCTGCTACACTGCCCTTCTTTCCAGCATCCAGTTCGGTCTACTCCACCTATCTAAGTTCTGCCCCATCAAAAGGCCAAGGCAGTTTCTTTATTCAACCAATAAAAGCAACACATAAACAGAAGAACCTCCTATACCACTCCTCCTGTAGGCAATGGCAAAACTAGAAAAGCAAGATTCTAAGCTCTTCTATCCCCATGGTGACCTTGACCAGGAAGAGGAGGAGGAAGAGGAGCTCACCCGTGAGGGCCCCTAGCACCATAATCTCTTCCAGAGGGAGGCATGGGTGCCCACCAGGCCAGGTGGCATTCTATCAAAACGATCTCCTCCCTACATCCCAGCAACCATCAAACATCATTGCAAAACCACCATATAAATCACAGGGCTCGTTGGAAAGGTTGGGATTATAAGGTCCCAACCTTTGATGGGAGACTCAGACTTAAGATCAAATCTAATCCGTATGCTTTCTACAACCCTATCGGGCATTCCTCAGGCAGCAATAACTATCAGTGGGATATGAGCACAGAATTCTGGGAGCAACTCTGAGTGTCCTTTTGAAGTTCTTTGATTTTTAGTATCTTGGACGCCAGTGATTCTTTCTGCCAGCCCACGGTCAACGTCACTGCCTTAATAATGTTGGCAGCCTAAGTTCTGTACAACACCACATTCCAGTGGGCGGGTGATGGTCGACCTGCTGGCCCTCCTGGGTAGTGATGGCTTCCCTCGGAATTTCTCCACCTGCTGCAGCATCAGCACCAGATGCCCCTTTTGCTCTCCAGCCACTGGAAGGCTGGCCCAGCAGACCGTACAAAGAGCCTTAACTCCTGCCTCCGTGCCCATCACACAATGCTATTCAATCCACCTGTTTCTGGTTCCTGTAAAAGCTTCTTCCTCTCCTGGATCTTCTGGGGGGGGGCACTGCTTTCCACGTTGGGGAATGTTTCCTTTAGCTACCAGTTTCCATTGTCTGGAACTGAATGGACATGCAAATCTATAGAGCAGAAACAAGTAAGACACACACAAGACGTCAATGTGGGTACAGCAGACAGGGCGATGGTGTTGACCTAACCCAGATAGGGCTCGAAAGAGAAAAGGTTCTGACCACAGCCAGACTATTGTTTCCATGCTGTTATTCCTCCCTCCCCAATAATAGAACACCTGATTCTTTCACATTAATTTATTATGATGTTGTCGAGTTGTAATTGGCCATTTAGTTGTTTAACATTCTAAGTTAGCATATGAAGTAATGGGCTTCGTTATGGCATTTTCACATTAAACTTCATTTTGATTCATCTGTCTCCCTCACTGCCCTTCCCCTTCCTTCCTACCCCCTACTATTCCTTGCTGGTCTCCTTCCTCCCCTCAAAGAATTTCAGCTTTCATATCACATGTATTCCATTATCTTCTGCCTTCCTGCTCCCATTAAGATCTATTCCTCCCCTCTCATAGTCCCCTTTCTAGCTCTCTCTCTCTCTCTCTCTCTCTCTCTCTCTCTCTCTCTCTCTCTCACACACACACACACACACACACACACACATGCACACACACACGCACACTTATAAATTTAAATCTAGGTTCAGTATATGAGAGAAAACACACAGCATTCATCTTCCTGAATCTAGTTTATTTTGCTCACACAGTGCTAATGTGAGATTCCCCTCTGTATGCTGTGAATGTGTTTGGTTAATGAATAAAGAAGCTGCTTGGGCCTATCACAGGGCAGAATAGAGTAAGGCTGGAATTCCAAGCAGAGATAGAGGAGAAAGTAGGCGGAGTCAGTGAGACACCGTGTAGCCGCCAGAGGAGAAAGAGGCGAGCCGCAACACAGTGCTACCCATTTGGCTCTACTTTCCTGTAGATGCCAGGCCTTCCTTTCTCTCTGTGGCTGAGTAAAAAATTCCATTGTGTGTACACGCCAGATTTTCTTTATCCGTTCATCTGCTTATGGACATCTAAGCTGGTTGGTTTCCTTTCCTGCCTGCTGTGAAGAGGACAGCAAGGAGTACAGTTGTGCAAGTATTTCTATGGTAATGCGGGTATCCTCAGGTGTGGTGTAGCTGGGTCATACGCTAATCTGTTGTCTGTGTGTTTAAGAGACCTGAACGTTGGTTTCCACAGGGCTGCACAGGTTCATACAACCCCCAGCAGTGAATAACACCTCCTCCTTCCATGTCCTCACTATCGTTGGTTCTCTCTCTCTCCCTCTCTCTCACCCTCTCTCCTTCTCTCTCCCTCTCTTCCCCCTCCCCCCCTCTTCTTTTTTTCTTGATGGCAGGCTTTCTGACTAAGGTGAGACTCTCAGAGCACCTTTAATGTGCATTTCTTTGATGACTAAGGATGCTATGCACTGGGGAGGCTGGAATGAGAGCGGCCTCCATAGGTTTACAGATTGGACTCTTGGTTGCCAGAGAGTGGCACTATTTGAGGGGATTAGGAAGCAAGCCATTGTTGGGGGGAAGTGTGTCACTGGGGATGGGCTTTGAGGCTTTAAAAGTTCCATTCCAAGCCCAGAGTCCGTCTTTTCCTGCTGCCTGCAGAAAAACTCTGTTACTTTTCCTTTTCCAGCCCCCTATCTGCCTGCGTGCCTCCATGCTTCCTGCCTTGAGGATAATGGGTTAAACCTCTGAAACCATAAGCCAGCCCCAATTAAATGCTTTCTTTTATAAGAGCTGCCGTGGTCATGGTGTCTCTTCACAGCGATAGAAGACTGATTGAAACACATACTGTCTGTTCATCAGCCCATTGACCAATTGATTGGATTAATTCGGTCATTTCTGGTGTTTAGCTTTTGAAATCCTTGAAATATTCTCGAGAGTAACCCCCTGTGTGATATGTAATGGCTGGAGATGTGTCTTCTTCTGTGCCCTCTCTCTCCACACTGCTGATAGCCCTCCTTTGTCAAACAGGAGTTTTATCATTTATCCTGTTTGTCAGCTCCTGAGATTTTTTTTTTTCCTGAGCTGTGAGAGTCCTTTCCAGAATGTTCTTGCCTCTGCCAAACTTATCAAGTGTTTTCCTCAGAGTTTTAGGGTCTAATGTTAAGGTCTTGGATCTGTGTTGAGTTAGGTTTTATGCAGGGTAAGGGATACGTGCCTAGGTTCATTTTGCTGCATTCACGTGTCTTGTTTCCCCAGCATCCATTATGGAAAAGGCTGTCCTTTTTCCCAGAGTATACTGTGTTAAAACTTTGGTAGCTAGGTTAACTATGGGTCCTTACTTTATTCCATTGGTCCACAGGACTATTGTTCTGCCAGGGCCATGCTGTTACTGTGGCTCTGTGGTATAATTTGACATCAGACAATCAACATTCGGCATTAAAAAAAATACTTCTTTATTGAATCTTTAGGGGTTTCACATCATGCACCCCAATTCTGTTGAAAATTTAGCATTGTAAAGCATGCCCCTTTGGATTTTTTCAGTGACTTCACAAAATTGTACCACCATCACCAATGTTTAATCCCAGATACTTTCACTACCCCCAAAGCATCCCCACACCTGCTGTTAATCTCTCCTTCCTTCCTCTTCCCTCAAGCTGCTAGCACCAAGCATCCTCTCTCTTCATCTCTTGCTTTCCCTTTCTCTAGAGAAAGATGGGACCTAGGGGCTTACGTGTGTGGACGAACCCCTTACTATTGAGCTTAATCTCTTTTAGCTCTCTGCAACAGGGTCTCAGTCAGCTAGGCTGACCTCGAACTCCTTCTGCAACTCAGGCAGGCCTTGAACTTGCCATCCTCTGGCCCTGGCCACCCGTGCAGCTTCTGTGCTCTGTTTCTGAGTATTAGCCTAGGCCAGGCATGTCATACGGTTGGCTTCGTCGAATATGTGGACTTCCGTGTCTTGCTCCTTCTATTTAGCATGTTGTCAAGGTTCATGCGCCGTGTAGGAAGTGAAAACTTTGTTCCTGTCGAATAGTGTTCCGTGGTCTAGGCATGCCATGACATCACTTCCGTTTATCTATTGGCTGTCACGAGGAGTGCTGCTATAGACAGGCATGTTCTTAACCACTGAGCCATCGCTCCAGCCCTGGGGCACTAATTCTCATACCTCACATGCCGGTCCCCAAATGACCATCTCCCACCCTCTCCACTCCCTGAATGCATCCCACACACTTCACCAACACTGCATTGCGCTCCTGGCCTTGAGTCTCACCTTACCCGGACAATAAAAACTGCTGGCAAAGAATTTCATTCTTATTTAATCTACCAAATGACTGCCACATGTATCCCTTGGCACACACTGTCCCTGCCTCTATCCACGGCCATCCCCCAGCCATGATTGGGCTTCACTCCCTCTTGTCTACCCACCAGCTTTGGCCTCCCCATTGCCACTTCCTCCTCTAGTGTCTCCATCCTCCCCACACTGCAGCTCTTTCTGTGAGCAAGCAAACGACCTGAGAAATGCAGCCTCCTCTCCCGCCTTCCCACGTTAATTGGGGTTAGTTCTCTGTCGTTTGTAGCCACAAAAGTCCCAATTAATACAGAGCAGCACAGCGGGGCTCACAAAGATTAGAGTTATAAGATGTTGCTTAGAGTCTGCAACATCTCCCTGATCAAATCAACAAAACCACTGTTCCTCTTTGCTCTTCCGTGTGCCATCGTGTCCCCTGCAATCACTCCCCTTTGCTCTAAAATCTCTGGAATCATCCATCTTTCCTCCTTGTTTCTGACCGCAACCATCCTGCTTTCGGGAAGAACTGTTCTTCCCAGGTTTACTGCCGACCCTCCTAGTGACGATTCTGCAGGCCACAGGACAGCCACTCCCGGCTGACCACCTAGTCACTCTTGACACAGTGGATTAATTCTTTTAGGAACCCTTTTGGGTAGACTCCAGTGTGCTTCCTCTTATGCCTTTGACTTCTAGAGTCAGGGCAATGAGTTACTGAAGGTACAGCAGTGTGGTTACCAAGGGCACAGAGACTGATGGAAACCCTCGGAAGACTCTGGAGCACTGACCACGTGGACGCTATGGCAATGCGCATTGGATTTTCAATAAGCAGTTATGGAGCAACGGTCCAGGTGTCAGGTGGTGTCTGAAGCGCCACAATTCTAGAAGGAAACAAAACAAAGTTCTTGCTCACCCTACCTGTAAAGCGGGGACTGGAATAGAAACAGTGCTGTAGAATTATCTAGCCAAGTGTTGTTGAAGCATATTGAGGACGGGGAGAGTGGTTTTGCTTGGGGGATGCTCTTCACGCTGGAGTGGGGAAGAGGAGAAGGGAGGTGGGTTTTCAGGCCAGCCTTGAACTTGACAGAAGAGAAGCCTGAGAAGCACACTGCAAACACGGGAAAGGAGCTGCCCGCCCCGCCCACCCCTCGCCGCCCCGTTCCCCGCCCCAGCCACCATGCTTTCCTAGTTTCTAAGTTTCTCTCTCGCCTTTTGAGCCCCGCCCCCAGCCCGCTGTTCTCTGCTCCCTTTGTGTCTCCCTGTCCCCACGCCATCCTGACCTTCAGCAAGGGGAAGATGGCGTTTCCCATCGTTGGTTCTCGCTGCTCAGGCCACAGGAGTTCTCTGCCTTGGCTGTCATGAACCTCGCACCCGTCCAGGTATAGCTGGAAAATGACTGAAAGCCACCTCACAACCGTGTCACGTGACCACAGTGTCGCATGAGCGCATGCACGTTAATGAAGGACTTGCCACTTTTTACGTTTACATAAAATTCCTCCTACAAAATCAAGACAGTAAAGCAAGGGAGAGTATTTAACGCCCCGTAGTGACTATTACGTGAAAGAATGGTTATATGAAATAATGAAGTGGATTTAAGCAATCTACAAACACATTCCTAGAACTTTTTTGCAAGTAGTTATTTTGAATCTGAGACACATTTTCCCTTAGACACAATGTCATAAACGGCACTTAGTGCCAAGAATTCCCACTAAGGCCATTTAGCCCATAATGTAGCAAGGAAATGCAGAAAAGGAATAAAACTGTGTAAGAATGTGCTTTAGATAATTTTGAATATTGGTGTTCAATGAAAGGTAATTTAATTAGAAGATGATATATGAAAAATATGGTTTGCTCCCCCCATGAGATGTCTGAGCCTTCGAAGGGTGTTGTGGGGCACTGTCTCCGTTAATGTCTCTTCCTAATGAAAAGGTATATACTCTTTCCTCTGGTATAATTGTGTCCTGTTCTAGTCTGTACCATCAGGGATGGTGAGAACCCGAGTCTGGCCTTGAAGAAGGCAGTTTAGGTCAGGACAGTTTGGAGACTGTGTGAGGGAAATTTAACTGAACAGTACTTGGAAGGAAAATAAAGGAAAAGGAAGAAACGTGATACAGGCATATGATATCATCAGAAGGAAACAAGGACTATGGTGGCGGGGGGAGTCAGGGGGACTCTAGGCGGAAGGCATAAATAGCTCAGGCCAGAACTGAGGGAATAAAGTTCATTTTCAGTGGTGTCTGCCACACAGATTTTCTTTCTTTCTTTAAGATTTATTTATTTATTATGTATACAGTATTCTCTCTGCATGTATGCCTGCAGGCCAGAAGAGGGCACCAGATCTCATTACAGATGGTTGTGAGCTCTCCTTTGGGAGAGCGGGCAGTGCTCTTAACTGCTGAGCCATCTCTCCAGCCCCCACACAGATTTTCTTACTGAAGCCGGTGATATCTTTATCACCATTACTACCGTGGTTACAACACCTTGACAAAAGCAGTTTAAGGGAGAACAGGTTTATTCTGTCTCACAGTTTTCACAGCAGGGAATTTCTGGAGGCAGGAGCTTGCAGGAGCTGGCTACACAGGCATCTTCAGGCAGGAGCAGGCTGTACTACAACTTCAGGCAGGAAGCAGAATGCTGGAGTTTGCTTCTCTCTTATGTAATCCAGGACTCACGCCCAGGGAATGGTGCCATCCACTTTTAGGGTATGCCTTCCCACCTCAAGTAATTTAAGATAATCCCTCACAGACAGCCAGAGCTAATCTAATCTAAATAACCCCTCCCTGGTGATCCCTGATCTTACCGATGCCACAGTCAACACTGTTCAGGTGGTTACCACAAATGTGGAATTTGTGCAGGGTTATACTCTTCCTGTTGATTTTGGTGACATCTCATTGTCAATCAATTGAAACTCTTGTCATTAATATATGCTGAATTCCCCCTTTGGATCTTCTACACGACTTTCTCTTTCTTCCTCCAGTCTGCATTGTATGGTCATAACTCAATTATTTCATTGCTGGTGTTCTTTTTTTCTCACTTTTAAATGACATCACAGAACTAAATTATCTACCCCTTCCAATCCTGAAAATTTCATTATGAAATCCTTGAAAATGACAAACCATAACCAACCAAGAGAATTAAACCTAATTATATGGCCCAAATCAGATAGCATTGATCTAAATATCACAGATGATTCTCTCTCTCTCTCTCTCTCTCTCTCTCTCTCTCTCTCTCTCTCTCACACACACACACACACACACACACACACACACACGTCTGTGCTCTGAGCTGTTTAGGTGGCTGCGATTTATCTAGTTAAATTAGTGTGAGAAGTTTTAGTATTTAAAAACAGAGGCCAGAGGTTGGCAAAGTGGCTCAGTGATTAATGACACTTCCCTTCAAACCTGAGGCCTGAGTTTAATTTCCAGAACCCACATGGTTGGAAGGAGAAAACTCTCACAAATTATCTTCTAGGCCCCACACACTAAATATAATAATGTTTTGTTTTGTTTCACTTTAAATTGTGTGTGTGCAGGGAATATGTGCACGTGAGAGCAGTGCCCAAGGAGACCAAAGAGAGCTGGAGTTACAGGCACTTGTGAGCCTCGGCCTCAGTGCTGAGAATCGAACTCAGGTCTTCTGCAATAACCGCTGAGCCACCTCTCCAGCTTACCCAACTCCCACCTCCGCCCCCAAATTAAAGTAAGAAGACGCTTTTCTCAGAAAATTAGGAAACAAGCTTCCTCAAGACCCAGTAATACCACTTTTGGGTATATATCCAAAGGAAGCTCAATCGTGCCACAAGGACATGTGCTCAACTATGTTCATAGCAGCTTTGTTTGTCATAGCCAGAAACTGGAAACAACCTAACTGCCCCTCGGTTGAAGAATGGATAAGGAAAATGTGGTACATTTACACAATGTAGTACTACACAGCAGAAAAAAAATAACGACAGCTTGAATTTTGCAGGAAAATGGATGGAGCTAGAAAACATTATTTTGAGTGGGGTAACCCAGATACGGAAAGACAATTATCACATGTACTCACTCATAGGTGGTTTTTAAACATAAAGCAAAGAAGGCCAGCCTACAAACCACAATCCCAGAGAACTTAGACAACAATGTGGACACTAAGAGAGACTTGCATAGATCTAATCTACATGGGAAGTAGAAAGTATAAAAAGACAAGATCTCCTGAGTATACTGCAAGCATGGAGACCTTGGGGGGAAGGTTGAAGCGGGGAGAGGAGAGACAGGGAGTGGAGCAGAGAAAAATGTAGAGCTCAATAAATATCAATAAAAATAAAAAAAAAGAGTCTGACGCTGGGGATGTGGCTACTTTGGCAGAGGGCTTGCCTAGTATGAACGAAGCCCTCGGTTCGATCCCCAGCACTGCACATAAATCAGTTTTGGTGGTGCATTCCTGCTATACCCTCACTCTAGGAAGCAGGAGGCAGGAGGATGAGAAATTCAGAACCATCCTCATGTACACAGGGAGTTAGAAGACAGCCTGGAATGTACAAGAACCTGTCTCAAAAAGGAAAAAAAAAAAGAAGCCAGAAAACAGCCGCAAAATCTGTTCACTCTTATCTCCTCTCACACAGAAAAAGCACTCCGTGCAACCGCAAGAACAAAGATTAAGCTTATCGTCCCACCCCGAGCTCCACCCCGGGAACGGGAGGACAACCTCGAGCCGGAACTCCCCAGCTCCGCCCCGTTAGCCCGGAGGACTAGAAGCGCGGAAGCCAGGTCGCCACACTTCCGGTGTCCCGTCTCGCTCGCCACACTTCCTGTTGATCCCGGCGGCGGGGGGCCGGGCCGAGGGGCGGGCCGCCGGGCTCTGAGCAGGCGCGGGCTGGGGAGCTGAAACCAGTCCCCGGAGCGTCCCCGGAGCGTCCCCCGTCTCCGGCCTCGCGTCCCGCGCTCCGCCGCCGCCGAGCCATGCCCGCCGTGGACAAGCTCCTGCTGGAGGAGGCGCTGCAGGACAGCCCCCAGGTACCGCCGGGGAGGTCGGGGTCCTCGCCGTCCGCCTCCCGGAGGTTAGGACGAGAAAGTTTTTGAAGAGTTTGGTGCCGGAGAAGATGCAGGCGCTGTGCGCGTAGGCGCTGCTGGTACCACCGATTCCTCGAGAACTAATGGATGCACGGTTCCTTGAGAACTGATGAATGCAGGGGCCGGAATGGGAAGCAGAGAAAACCTGGAACCGTCGCCCCGCCGACTCTGGCCTCCCTTTGGCATTTTTTTTCCAGTGGTGAAGAGAAAATTAACGTTGGCCTCATTTGAGCCACGGGGTGGTGGTGTGGTGTGTGTTTGTTTGTGTGTGTGTGTGCGTGCGGGGGGGACTTTGGTAGCATCGTGGAGATGTGAATCAAGTCGTTTGAGCTGGAGAGTGAAAACTGGCAGGCAGAGCAGAGTGTCGTTGGTTCAGAATTCAGCACGCCTTTCTCCGGGGAGCTACCGTTCCCTTAACCTCCTGCCCTCTTCCTAGATTTTCTGATACAGCATCTCTAGCTTAGTTAAATAAATACGTTTATCCCCTGGCGTCTCTGTCCCTAAAAAGTTAGACGGGATTAAGCTGTTCTTTCACAGTTTCTCCCCTCCTTTTGGTCTCCTTGCTTTTTTCCTCCTGAGTGAATTGCGCCTCCCAGATGGAATTTTGACAGACTTTCCTGGGCTTCTGCACCTCTCCTTTGTAGGATAAATCAAAAGGGCAGTGTGCACCTGTGTCCTGAGCTCATTTCTTTGTGTTTGTCCTCGTGTAGACAAGGAAGGATGTATAAGTAAGCTGTGATTATTATTCCCAGTACTTGGTTTTTGATACAAGGTCTTACTAAGTAGCCGTCCATAGCTGGCCTGAAACTTGCTGTGTAGACCAGGCTAGCCTTGAACTGCTATCTTGAGTGCTGAGATTACAGGTGGGTGCTCTCGTGCCCAGTCTAATTTTTTTTTTATTGATTTGTTTGGGTTTTTTTGTTGTTTGCTTTTTATAGATTGGCATCTATCATGCTAACTTTTGACAGCCTCTTTGTAGAGCACCGGCTGTCGGGTGTTTGGTTTGGACCACAGCCTGTGGTGGAAGAGGCAATTTCAGTCCTTCCTCACCCGCTGCCAGGATCTGAACTTGAGCGGATGGAAGTCATGATCATCATGGTTAGGAATGGGATCTCCATTCACTTTGTATTCGGGGACGCTGAAGGTGAACGATAAACCTGCTCTCCTAGCCAGCCTATCCTTGTGGACATAACCCGGGGTAGTGTTCTAGGGCGTCATGTGAGTGAGTGTGCTTTGTTTCTGAGTGGCATAAAGGATGCACTCGGTTTCGGGAGACACAGAAAGACAGCAGCAACGAGTCTGGAGACCTGGGTTGCAGGTCTGGCTCTAGTCACTAGCTCAATTTTCTCATCAGCAGAAACTACAGGAGTCAAGGGACGTGGAGCTGATGGTCTTGAAGGTGGTGGAGCAGTTTAAAATTACATCTTGTCTACGTGTTCTACAACTTTGAGCTCGGGGGGCGATGTTTAGAGACATTGTCATTCTTATCTGGCATTCTTTTTAATTTTTTTAAACACTTTTCTTTAGTAAAGGTTTATTAGATAGTTGGCTTCCCCGCAAAGTTATAAAGTCCTTATTTAATTTGGCTACTTGTTTTGTTGGCTTTCTTGTAAGGAATATTTTTTTATTCCTTAATAATTTTATATACTTACACAGTGTATCTTTATCATATTTCTTCTCCCTCCCCTTTCTCCAGACACCCCCTCCAGCATGTTTCCTCACCCATTTTCCTGTCCTCCCCCCCATAACACACAAAATCTAATTACTGCTTTCCTCATATGCATGGGTGTGGGGCCATCCAGTGGAACCAGGGTGACCACCCAGCAGCCACACCCCCAAAGAAAACTGACTGTCCCTCCCAGAAGCCATCAACAGCCAGCTTCTCAGCTGAGGGTGGGGCCTCTGGGTGCCTCCATTTGATGCTGGAATGTTGGCTGGCATTATCTTGTGGAGGTGACCGCATTGCTATGAGTCGGAGGGCCGAGTCGTGTCCAGAAGCATTCCACAACGCTTCCCCTCATTCTTTCTACCCCCCCTCTTCTGCGACACTTCCTGATCCTTCCTATAGACGTGTGTGGATGTGGGCATGCGTACGTGGAGGTCAGAGTACAGTTTGTGGAAATCAGTTCTCTCCTTCCACGACGTGGGTTCCAAGGATTGATTGCAGGTCGTTAGGCTTGGCGACAAGTGCCCTTACACGTTGAGCCACCTGTAGGAATCTGTCGTTGCTGTTGAGACTGGTTCTGTCCTCTCAGGGCTTGTGAGTGTGGCTGCTGTGTGGGAGAGAAGCTAGCTTTAGGCGTCTTTCACAGTCCTCAGAGCTCGGCTGTCACTGGTTTCTGTGTAGTGTGTGCAGGAGGGCAGCTCTCCTCCCAGGCGACCCAGAGGCGTGGAACTGGGTAGAACTGAAACCATCTCTTTCTTTTTGTGTGAAAGAATTAAACAAGAGCAAATGCCTAGAATTCGGGATTGTCCAACCTCTTGGCTTCTGTGGGCTCCATTATCACCTCCAAAGTTTACACTGGAGAGTTAAAAAAAAAAACTGCAAAAATCTGAATGAGTTAAGAATGCTTGTACTTTTGCATTGAGTTGCATTTATATCTCTCTTGGGTTATGGGTTGAACATGCCTGGTCTGGATCATACATGGTATGTGCCAGGCACTAAATGCATTTCATTCATGCACTCAGTCTTTCCAACAGTCTTAAGATCACTTAGTAAGATGGAGGAAGGGCAGAGAAATCAAATGTGTACTCTAAAGAAGTGCAGACAACAGGAGTAAAGGATTTTGCTTATGTGTTGCAGGGGAGCGAGCCAGGCATTAGCGTGCAAGCCTTGGGGGACTGTTTAAGTTAGCCCTGTTCCCTAGCACCTGGCTTTCCTGTGGTGCAAAATATTGATTCACAAGGAGAGAAAAAAGATACTGTTTGTTTCTTCTTGGTGGAGGCGGAAGAGTTAGGAGGTTGCTTGGGTAACCTGGTCACACAGGACTTAGTGAATACGAAGCTTTTGTATTTGAACCTAATTGTCCCAAGCACTGCGTAGAAGTCGACCAGTCTTGGACATGACTGTTCGATTCTTCTTCCTCAGCGTGCAGGTCTGCACGCAGTATTGCAAAACTAGTATTAGTGTATGTATGCTTTCTGCTGATCACTGGTGCGTGATTATTTGGAGGGTGAAGAGATGAGTCTCCATCCCTGTCTGTGAGCCTTTGCCCGGCTGCCCAGGCTCTGGTGGCTGCTGGAAACATGACCATCAACTAGATAGGCGTATCTGGCCTTGACTGGCTCATGGTCTGTTCCTGGTGCAGATAGCGGCTGTTCCGGGACAGTGTGAGCCCTGCTGTAATAGATAGGGACAGAGGCACAGCCCGGAGCCCCAGCAGCACATCCTGCACCCTTCTTTAGAGACTTACTCTCTCATGTAGTATGCGACACGATTTCCCAGTGGGGTGGGATGAAGAACTGCTTCCTTCTTTGCTGTGGTGGGTTGAGCTTTGTTTCTTTGGCAGCAGGCATAGCGGAAACAGAGAGATGAAAGACTTGGTTCTGAGGTCGTGCCGTGGCCCAGCTGGGTGCAGTCCTCCTCAGCAATCACAGCATTCTTTATCTCAGTGAGATGCTTCCAAACACGCCCGGCTTTGTGTGGCTTTATTGTAGAGGGAGTTTGTCCCATAGCTCTGTGTACATCATATTAACATGTTTCCCTCCCTACACCAAATTAGGGGGATAAAAACCTTTAACATATTTTTAAAGAAACAAAGTATGGGTGCTATTGAAATTGGGCGCTTACACAATTGTGTGCTATTGAGAACGTCAGGGCTGCTCGATTAGGTAACACCCGGATGTTTACTCTAAGGTAAAGGAGTGCTGTGGAGCTGGTGCCAGGCCCACAGAGTGCTTGGTCTTGTTTGTCCGGCTGCAGATATCCCCCTGGAATGTAGGCTAATAGAAAGGATGGGGTCAGGCCCCGAGCCTACCACTTACCCGGGGCTTCTATTCAGCTTCTGTGCCTTAGTGTGCGTGCGCATGACATGGTGTGCGTGCGCATGACATGAGAATGAAAACAGCCCCTCGGCCGAGCTGCTCCGAAGAGTGAACAGCATATGTCAAGCGTGACCGTGTACCACAGTGGCTCCCTAACTGAGCGACGTTACCGTCTGCACACAGTGCACACCCCTGTTGGACCTGTGTGTGAGACTTTGAGTATCCGGTGTGCCTTTCCTGACCCATCCATTCTGTGTGTCAGGGCATTCCGCTCTCCATCCATACATTGAGCACAGCGGATGCTGATGTTGTGTGTAGCAGAGCGGTCCCTTGGGAACTGAGCGTTCTTTACCGGGCGTGACCACTGTCCACTTAAGTCCATTGCCCAGATGGTTAAAACAAGGCAGGATACCGTAATGCAGTTCTCTGACAGTTTCTTAGAGGTGAGTGATAGAAAGTGGGATGATCTAGCTGGACCACGGTGGCGCACACCTTTAATCCCAGCTCCCGGGAAGCAGAGGCAGGCAGATCTCTGAGTTCGAGGCCACGCTGGTCTACAGAGAGTTCCAGGGCAGTTAAGGCTACACAGGGAAACCCTGCCCTGAAAATCAAAACACACAAAGAGAGGTGGTCAAAGAGAATCCAGCTCTAATTCGCCTGTGTCTTGGGCTGGCCCCACAGAGCACACCCAGTGATGAGACTCTTGCTGCTGCTGGCGGCACAGTCCTTGCAGTGGACCCGATTTATGTGTCAGCCTGTCCACTTCCCAGCTTCGGGAGGTCACCACTGTCACCTTTGTCAGTGTGACACAGCAAGAGTCAGCTGATCGTCTTCCTCAGGTTGGCCTTGGGTGACTTGTCTTGACTAATAATCGATGTGGGCGGGCCCAGCGCATGGGTGGCGAAGGGCACCCCGGGCTGTCTAAGGATGAGCCCAAGAGTGAGTAGTAAGTGTTCCTCCGTGGTTTCTGCTGGAGCTCCTGCCCTGACTTCCCTCAGTGTGCGAAGTGTGACTCACAAGCTTACAAGGAAGCTAGAACAGAGATGGAACATCCTGAGCCCTGAGCCCCAGCTTCATCTCCTGTAAAGCAAGCGTAATGTGACCACGGTATCTGATTATGAAGCTGTTGGCACTGAATCGTGTCAGATGTCCCGTGCCTATCTGTGTCTGATCCAACGAGTTCCCCTAGAGCTCTTCCTGCTGTCTTTTGTAGGAGACGCTTGTGTAACCCTCCTCTTTTAACCATCGCTCATCTTTATTTTATTCCTTAGAGTATACAGAGAAAACATTAGGATTCAGCTAAATGAACAAGTAATATTTTTAAAAATTAAAATCTCCATAATCCAGTTGTATCGCTTCTTGTGTTCCCAGGCATGCCATTTATAGTAAGAACGGTATTTGGATCTTTGTAGACTTTGTTGGGACCCTGCAGCTTTGGATCATGAACACTCAGGTGACTGTACTGTTGGGTGGCACACTCCTAGATAAGCACATTGCTGTAGCATTCAGATGAAACCACCTTTTAAAGTTCTGAGCACCAGAGAGAATGGTCTCCATAATAAATGGCACCCCCACGTCACAGCGTCCTCGAGACTCCCCAGCAGACTCAGCCCCTGCTGACCTTGAAGTCACTTTCGTCCCCACAGTCCTCTGGTGGGTGTTTCAGCACACGCGGTCTGAGAGCAGGGATGCAGGTGCCGTGAATGCCGGGCGCAGGTCACCATTTTAATAACCAAACATGACACTTTCAGGAGCTGCCATTTTACCTCCTGATTGTCATCTGTTAGTGGATTATGACATCTGGTGGGTCATAGCAGTGATGCTTATTTACACACAGAATAGAAAGAATAAGAAAAATCTGTGTCACTTGACGCTGTCTTTGTTTACACCTGGTATCGGTGCGTTTCCTGCTTTGGGTCTGAATTTTAGGAAGTTTGCAGAACTCTTCTGGCATGAGCAGTCTGCCGTGTGACGGAGAACTGTGTACAAACTGTCTTCCGTTTCACGGTTCATTGCCTGTGATCCCTTCACTAACAGAGCACTTGGGCACCCACATTTGACCCAGAAGACCCAGGGCAAGGAAGGATAAGCACATTACTGTGAATCTCCCAGCTTGTGAGCAAAGTCAAGAGTAGGCCTAGTGGGGAGAAGCGAAGATCCCAATGCCAGGTCCTTGCTCTGGTCCCTCGGAGTGTCTGGGTCCAGGGAGCTCTGGTCCTGTTAGGTGGTGACCTAGCAGCAGGGAGACCCCAGGAGTGGCAGAACATAGTGGCCCCAAAGACCACCTCTGACCTTATTTTAGCTTAGATGGCTTAGAAAAAGAAGGAATTGAAATTCATTTGCAAGAAAGTGATGAGCATTAATGGTTTGCAAAGTGCTGTGTGTGACCTCACTGACGGCTTCCTGTGCCCTCTTCGTCTCGTTGGCTATTGACCATTGTTGCAAATTCACACATGTGAATAGATCTCTGTTATGTGATGCCATGAGCCTGTTCGCATGCACTGTGTGTGAGTGTGGCAGGAACTACCCTCTAGTGTGCCACGCGCTGTATGTGAGCATGGCAGGAACTACCCTCTAGTGTCCACACGCTGTGTGTGAGCGTGGCAGGAACTACCCTCTCATGTGCCACGCACTGTGTGTGAGCGTGGCAGGAACTACCCTCTAGTGTCCACACGCTGTGTGTGAGCATGGCAGGAACTACCCTCTCATGTGCCACGCGCTGTGTGTGAGCATGGCAGGAACTACCCTCTCGTGTGCCACGCGCTGTGTGTGAGCGTGGCAGGAACTACCCTCTCGTGTGCCACATGCTGTGTGTGAGCGTGGCAGGAACTACCCTCAGGACTGGGCTCTTCCTGAGAGAAGGGGCCAGCATAATGGTCACCATTTGAGTTTTATGCCAAGAGCTTCTACCACTGGACCAGGACATTTGAGATACCTGGTCATGAGTTTAAAAGTTCTACCCTCCCCCTCCCCACTCCCACGGAATCTGACCGCGTGGTATCTTAAGTGGCAGTCTGCAGGGTACCCTGGGCTGCAGACACCTGAGCAGCTGGTGGAGGCTGAGTGATTAAGGTGGCGGTGCTGGGTGACCAGCCTGGTGCTCGGCACTGTGGGGCTTGTGTTCCCTGCGTGGACTGGAAGGAAAGGCTGTCCTTTCTGACACTGGTTGCTGAGTGGACTTGTGCATAGGTGGACTCTGAGGTCGGCACAGACAATTGTCCTTTGTGGTCTTCCCGTGGTTGAGCAAGAGCCAGGGCCTTGGGTGGAGCAGGTACTCTCCACTGGGCTGCACGCCCGGCCTGTGGGAATGGGCTCCCTTTCCTGGTCCACAGCAGGTGTTGTCTGCTTGTTCCTGCACTGTTGTGGGAAGGACAAGAGCAGAGTTCACCAGACAGAGACTGTCCTGTGCTCAATGCGTCCCGCCTTCCTTCGTAGCTGTCGCTGAGAGTAAGACTAACCCCTTCTTCTCTGCCTGCAGACGCGCTCCTTGCTGAGTGTATTTGAAGAAGATGCTGGCACCCTCACAGACTACACCAATCAGCTGCTGCAGGCCATGCAGCGTGTCTACGGAGCACAGGTATGCCGCTCACCCCACTCTTGGAGGATGAAAAGAAATCTCACTTAAAATTTTGCAATAAAACCAATCAGAAGCCGAGAAGATGGCTTAGCGAAGACCTGAGTTGGAACCCCAGAACCCATCTAACGGTATTGGGCTAGTGTCTGCCCAGTGCTTGTGGGTACAGACAGGCAGACCCCTAGAGCACATGGCTGGCCAGCCTAGCCTAATCTGTGAGCTCCAAGGGAGAGACTGTTTCAGGAAGGGGGATGGCTTCTAAGGGAGGAACAGGAGATTGAGCTCTGGCCTCCATGGATGTGTTCACATGCATATATATGTACCCCCATATATGAACATGTTCACACATGTGTATGTACTCCCATGCATGAACACGTTCACATATATGTATATGTGCCCCCATACATGAACATGTTCACATACATGTGTATGTACCCCATGCAAGAACATGTTCACATACATGTGTATGTACCCCCATGCATGAACATGTTCACACACATGTGTATGTACCCCCATGCATGAACATGTATACATATCAGAATTGTTTTTCTTACTTCTCAGAAAACCAAGGACAGTCTTGTTTCCTTTGTGTGAGACAGAGCTGGGGTCTTCCTGTAGCCTGCACAGGAGAGGACCCACGTAACTGCTTTTGATTTTCTTCTGACTCCAACCCCAAAGGGAGGCATTGGAGTCTGCTCTCCCCACTGAATGAGTGAGCTCAGTGTCTTGATGCCGTTTGTTTTCCTCGGTATTGGGCAGTCTTGGATGTCAGTGTGGGAGGGTAGAAACGGCTTTTCAAAGGCTTTCCTCTGAAGATGGGGTGCCTCTTTGTTTTGAGGAACAAATATCATGACTTGCAAATCCATGCAAAATAAATTGCTGAGTGGCAAAAGCAAATCTCTTTACAAACAAGAACTTCCACATGTGCCACTCTCTAAGGAAGATGTGAGTCACTGACACACAGAATTGTTACTCATCAGAATATCAATAACAGTAGATTGTTGGCAGAGGTTTCTGTCCCACCAGGTCCCACAGCCATTCAGTCCCAAATAAACACATTAGAGGTCTACATTAATTATAAACTGATTGGCCTAGTAGCTCAGGCTTCTTATTAATTAATTCTTACATCTTAAATTGGCCCATTATTCTTGTCTATGTTAGCCAACATGGCTCGGTACCTTATTCAGCGAGGCAGTCACATCTTGCTTCCTCTGCATCTGGGTCACAACTGTGCACTGAACTTTCCTATTCCCAGAATTCTCCTGTTCTCATCGCCACGCCTCTACTTCCTTCCTGGTTGTCCCACCTCTACTTCTCGCCTGGCTACTGGCCAATCAACGTTTTATTAAAAATAATACAAGTGACAGGATAAATGACCATTGTCCCACAGCAGTAATCTGTATGTGCTTACGTTCCTTTTGCTCATTGATGCTTTGAATGATATAAATACCACAGGCAGCCGTGTATAGCTAGTAATAATTCCGCAGAGTGTGGCCAGCAAGATGGCTCAGAGGGTCACGGTCCCTACCACCAGGCTTGACAGTCTAAATTTCATTCCCAGAACTGACATGGCAGGAAGAGAAAACCAACAACTGCAGGTTGTTCTCTGATCCCCACGCGTGTGCTTGGCATGCACAGCCACACATAAGTGCACATCCATACACAGAAAGCAATAAAGTACAATTTAAAATATAATTGTATGTAGTCTTTAGTCAGTATCCACCATAACAGCCCTAGTTTGTCTTTGGAGAGCTTAAAGGGTCAGGAGACAGGCAGTTGCTGTTGAATGTGGGAAGGCCTAGGAGGGGGCTCACCTCACTCGCAGGAGTTGTGCTGTGTGGGTAAATTGACAAGACAGTCAGCTCACCAGGTGAGCTGGGTTATGACTCACTCTGTCAGTTTCAGGACACGATCCCTTGCTCTTGTGGCTTTGGGCCTGTGCTGAGGTACATCATAGTGTGGGAGGGCTGGCGGAGAAAGCCACAGGCCTGATGGTGGCTGAGAAGTAGAGGAGAGGAAGGGCTGGGCTCCATCGTCCCCTTTAAGGGCACACTCCAGGAACCTAACTTCCTTCCACTAGACCACGCTTCTCACAGGTTCTGCTGCCTCCCAGAAACACCACAGCTCTGGTCATTTGAGACCAGAAGGAGAGTGATTACAGTAGGTGTGACGTGTGTATTTGGTGATCACACAGTGCTCTCTGTACTGAAGTGTCACACTGTTACCTGTGGATGTGACAGTTCCCGTGTGTCAGTTATAAAGGAGACAGTGGAGGGGGGTGGGGGAAAATAGAGAGATTGTCCAGTCCTTTGACTTCAGCCACAGATGAGCAAACACGGGAAGAGGCAGAGGCACATTGATTTCCTCCTCCCGTCCTCCCTCCCTTTCTTTCTTTTCTTTTTTTGAGACCAGGTTTCTCTGTGTAGCTCTGGCTGTCCTGGAACTCACTCTATAGACCAGGCTGGCCACAGACTCACAGAAATCCATCCACCACTGCCTCTGGAATACTTGGGATTAAAGGCGTGCGTCACCACTACCTGGCCTCTTCTTGATTTTCTGAGACAGGCTCTGAGTGACCTAGGCTGGCCTGGAGCTCAGTGTGTAGCTGATGATCCTCCTGCCTCTGCCTCCCAGACACACAGCTCCCTCTGGAAGCGCGAGCTCTGAGGGACCATGGGGCGCTGGAGTAAGGGACGAGTTTAGGCAGTTCAGAGCAGTGTTCAGGACTAGAGAGGTAGACTCACAAACTGCAGGATCAGGCCAGAATAACTTAGTAAACAGAAAGTGTGTTTCGTGGTGGGACACACCTTTATGTGGGCCTCTGAGTTTGAAACCTGCCCGGGCTACTTGGTAAGACACTCCTCAAAACAAACAAAATGTTTGTTGCAGCACTAAGCATTGAACCTGGGCCTTGAGATGTGCCGGGCAAGGGTTCTGCTGCTGAGCCCTGTTTCCAGGCTGGAGACCTAGTTTGACATTCAGCAGAACTTTGTACCTGTGTGATCGTCTGTCCTCATTTGTTTTGATAAGCCTTTCAGAACATGGGAACATGAGGACTTTTCTATGTATTTCCTTGATGACTTATTTTGAATGTTTTTGTAGTTTTTTCTGAGTATTCCAGATTTATACAATAGGGAAAAAAATTGGCCGTACTTATCTCTGACCTCCTTGCTTGCTATTTAGTGACTTTGAATGCTGCCATTAAACGGCCCAGCCTCCTATTTAAGGCTCTCAAGCTCCAAGATCTCAATGGCTCTATGTCTTCCACTTGCAGGAGTCTCTGCCCTGCCCCTCCACGATTGTCACAGCCATTGGCTGACGAGTCCAAACACTTCCTTATGTGTTTTTTTCTGCTAAGCCAGAATTGTGGCTCAATGTGCCAAAATTAAGTAGGTCTTGCATACCGAGAGGCTGGGACGGGCTTTTAACTCAGAGCACATGGCCGTCATGTGGTCTGTCCTCTGGCCACAACCCTCCTCCCTGCTGGCTTCTGCTGCAGAGCTGCGGAAATACCCTGGAGACAGCTGGCCAGCAGCAGCATCCAGATTGGCACAGGCAGGCCGTGACTTTTCAGGTTTATTGGAAGGACTGAGATGTGTTTTGCTTGCTTTGATATGTGTATATTTTAAGTTAGTAATACTTTTCTGTTTTTATTCTGGCCATCCCCCTGCCCCCAGCTTTTTTGGTTTTATTTCATGTTATTCCTTAAATATTTTATACTTAAATATATTGAATTAGAGTTTTTTTTTTTTAGCAAGACATAAACTAGTTTCACGTGGCCGGTAAGACACAGGTATTTTTAATCAGCCTGCTGGGTACACTTCGGATTCTGCTCAATGAGTGTCCTCTGGGCTTAGTTTAGAAGGAGGAAGAGAAGAAAAAGTAGAGAAAGTAAGATTAAAGTTGATGTCTCAGAATAGAAAGCTTGAAGCCTTGACTGGGAATCTGGACAAGAGTCGCTCTCTAGGTAGAGACACTTTCCGTCCGTCATGTGAGCACAGACTAATTTAGAAAAAGGCCAGGGATCTTTGGGAGCATAAAAGGACTCTGAAGTTAATGCTGACATTAAGTATGACCTCAGGAATGAGAGCAAGTGGGTATAAAGAAGCAGCTGTCCTCTTTATCTTTACTAATATTAATTACATCATAGACTGTGTTCTATGCTAGACTTCAATAAATGTACCTGTTTATACCTTAGCCTTCTATCCTGTAATCAGGTACAGTTTCTATGGCTGTTCTGTAGAGGAGAATTTGCAGAGGTTTTTAGTGGGGCCCTAACATACTAGTTTATAGTCAGGCCCTGTAGTAAGAGGCGAGTGGGCCTCATTCCCAGCGCCCAGCTAGCTTAACCCCCGAAATAATTACACAGAAACTATTCATTTAAACACTGCCTGGCCCATTAGTTTTAACCTCTTATTGGCTAACTCTCACATCTTGATTTAACCCATTTTTAATAATCTATATAGCACCACAAGGTTGTGGCTTACCGGGAAAGATTTTTAACCAGCGTCAGTCTTAGACAGGAGTTTTATGGTGTCTGCCACACTGCCCTTTTTTTTTTTCCAGCATTTTGTTTAGTCTATTCTGCCTACTTGATTTTTGTCTTATTAAAAGGCCAAGGCAGTGTTTAAATGAATACAGTTTCTGTGTAATTATTTCAGGGGTTAAGCTAGCCGGGTGCCGGGAATGCGGCCCACTGGCCTCTTACTACAGATTGGCGCCCCACATTGGGTGCCAGATAAAGTGCAAATCGATCCCACACCAGTTTGGAATTATTATTAAAAGGGTTATTTATTTGAGGGGAAAAAACTTACAGAACACCGTCCTAGACAACAGCCCTCTATCAGGAAAGGAGTCCGAAGCAAGAGAGAGCGAAAGGAGGGCTGCCGCTGGTTTTTAAAGAGAAAGAGACCACACCCCAGTGGGCTGGTATCTCAAAGGCTATTGGCTGAAGGAGCAGAAGGAGCTCCCGCAGCAAGGCCCTAATATACTAGTTTGATAATGACATGATTAGCTAGTTTGTTTGTTTGTTTTTAATTATATACCCAGTAGAACAGAATGCCTTCTTTGAAGGTTAGGATACAAATTATCTAAGTTACAGACATTGTATAAATAAAATCACGTGTGTGCACATGCACTGCACAGTATGTATGTATAACTCCTGTGGCTATATTCACACAAAGAACGATAAAGTGACAATTACATTTTTAAAAAAGAAAAATAGAGTTCTGAGAGCTGACCCCCTTACTGTGACTGGTTTGGGGTTGATGATTAGATTTCATTTGACTTAACCTCTGGAATGAGCTTGTAAGTTAGCAAGGGCGTTGGCATCTTGGGGCAAGGGCCTGTGTGCCCCATTTTGTCACTCAGCTGGCAGAAGAGCCATTGCCCATGCTAGGAGTGAGCCCCCATCATGGCTGTTCACCACAGAGGAAGGCAAGCACCCTTCATACTAGCGAGCAAAAGCTGGTTGTTTAGGACTCTCTGCTGCTTTTCACTACCGGACAAGTAAGTTCAGAACGCCTGAGGTGCCCAAACAAGAACATGAAGATATTTATGCAGTTACATTGGCACACATTTTGCATACAATAAATTTGATACGGTACTTGCTTTAAATCTGTGCGTCTGATAATTGTTTCTTTCCTAAATATGTTTAAAGTTGTCTTTTATTTTTATTTTTTATCACTGGACTCAGGCATAGGAGAGAGAGCTGTTTAGATAGATCCTCTCAGCTGTCAGACAGAGGGGGGCCAGGTGAGTGGCGGCTCTGGCCGTGGCCAGGAAGGCTGTCTGTTGCTGGCAGGCTAGTGAAACTGGCCATTCTTAGTACTGGCCCTCTCTCCTCTAGCAGAAGACAAGCCACTCTGGTTGGTGTCTTTGGTCTGGGGCAGTGTTTTAATAAATTAGATAAAGTTTTTAAGAATGTGGGTGTCCCTAGAGACCAGCAGAGGGTGTCGGATCCCCTGGAGCTGGAGTTAAAGGGGTTGAGAGCCACCAGGCATGGGTGCTGGCGTCAAACTCCTGTCCTCTGCAGGAACAGCAAGTGCTCTTAACCGCTGACTCCGCTGTCTCCAGCCCTTGGTGAGTTTCTCTTCAAAGTGACAGCCGTGTTAAAGCTTGTTTCTTCCCCCAGCGAGCAGGTTAATCCAGTCATCTCTCCGCAGCTGCTCTCTTTGGTTTTGGAGTTTTGCCGTTTGTTTGTTTGAGATGGGGTCTTACCATGAAGCCCTGGTCAGTGTGAAACAAAGTTGTCCCCCCCACACCCAGCTCTGAAGCTGTTCTTCCTCATACCTGAGCATAGCAATATTGCCCCCAAACACATCTGAAGCCGTGGGCACTAAAAGCCTGCTTTGTATGCAGAAACAGTATCATCTCCAGCTGAGGCAAAGATGAGGGAGAAGGGGAGTGAAATTATTTAAACACTACACAAAGTTACAGGTCACGAGAGATGGCTTAGCAGGGAAAGATGCTTGTCACCAAGCCTGATGACCTGAGTTTCCTCCCCCCGAGCCCATGTGGTGAAAGGAAAGAACTGACCCCAAAAGTTCTCCCTTGTCTTGAGTTCCACATGCTCGCACAGACACCAAATAAATGTAGAAGAAACTGCTTCTCTTTAAATCTGCACATGCACACGTATGCACAGAGAGAGAGCTATTAAGCTGAACAAGTTACTGTGCCTGTCAGGAAGCAATGAGAGCAGGCGTCCACCGTGTGACTCTGACAGCAGAAGGAAGAGCCTGCAGGAGCAGACAGGCTTCATTCGTTAAACACACAAGGTCACGCACCGCATGTGCATTTTCTTGTTGGGGAATATTATTTTCAGGTGTGTGACTTTTGTTTACGCTGTATTTCTTTAACTCTGTGAAGCTGTGTTACTGTCCTGTCTAAAACACCTGATGGTCCTAATAGAGATGAACAGCCAATAGCGAGGCAGGAGCAAGGGTAGGCGGGGCTGGCAGGCAGAGAGTATAGATAGAACTCTGAGAGGAGAAGGAGAGGGGGACACAAGGGGCCTCCAGCCAGTCACAGAGAAAGAAGTAAAGAAAGGTATACAGAAATAGAGAAAGGTAAGTCCAGAGGCAAAAGGTAGTCGGGATAATATAAATTAAGAAAAGCTGGCAAGAAACAAGTCACACTAAGGCCAGACATTCATAAGTAATAATAAGCCTGTGTGCGTGTGTGCGTGTGTGTGTGTGTGATTTAATTGGGACCTGGGTGGCAGGCCCTTCCAAAAGCCAAAAACATCACATAACATTTTATTATAATATATGGTGAAGAGTCAGAGGCTGTGTAGGTCACTTGAGCTCCCACAGCTGATGTGTGGCAGAACCACGAGCCTGTAGACACTCATGGGCATGGAGCTGTGTTCTTACTCTCCACCAATGGCCGCAGCAGTTAGGGGTTTGCCTTCAGAGGCGGGTCCTGTCCAGGTAGAACGAGCCTGGCTTCCGAGCCTGGTGACTCGTTGTTGGAGGTGGGCCCAGGTTTTGAACCAAATGACTTTGGTTCCTTTCATTAATTTTTAGTCCAGATTATTTTAATTACTACATTTCAGTCCTGACAGTCAAACCGAGGTTCATTTACCTGCTTGAGACAGAAGCAGTCTGTAGCTTCAGGTGTGTGGGCCAGAGCTGAGCCCACAGGAAACAGCCTCACAGAGTGAACCCCTGCCTGGGCTGCGTGTGGGGTGCACAATGCCTCATTATGCAGCCTCCAAGGCCTTCGTGGTGGCCCGACTGTCCTCTTAGGTGCAGGCCTGGTGCTTTTGTGTCCTCTCCACTTCCTGCCATTTGCCCAAGAATAGGTGCAGTTCTTCTCTGCCTCGCCTGGGGTGTGTTTTGGTCTCACATCCCATGACCCGCCCGCCTGCCCTCCCCCAATCCATGCTTTCCTCCACTTCAGGCCCAGGGAACTCTGCTCGCACGCGTCTGCGCACCCCCCTGCCGGCTTCCATGCGGCCCGGACAGCCCTCTGCCAGCCCTCCTTCTCTCATGCTTTCTGCTGTAGGTCTGGAGCACTGGGGTGTGTGCACCTCTCGGAGGCTTGATTCATGCCCACATCTGTGCCGCTCCGAACGGACTGCTGAGCACATGGCTGTCCGTGCCGACCGTGTCGGGTGCGCTGTGGGCAGTCAGCCTCCCTGGCATGGTCAGGCAAGCATTCCCTTGCCGGAAGCTCGGGTACCCATCAGGCTTGCGCCCCCTTGTCTCCGCCTGGCAACGGCACAGGAGCTTCTTTAACGTAGGAGGTGCTGTCGGCAAACCCTTTAGCAGCTTGTCTTTTTTTTTTTTCTTTTGGCTTTTCAAGAGTTTCTCTGTAGCTTTGGAGCCTGGCCTGGAACTAACTCTTGTAGACCAGGCTGGTCTCGAACTCACGGAGATCCACCTGCCTTTGCCTCCCGAGTTCTGGGATTAAAGGCATGTGCCACCACTGCCCGGCGTCCTTTTTTTTTTCTTATGCTGGGGAATCAAGCCCAAGGCCTCCTGCATACTAAACATGCCCTGTGCCACTGAGCCCCAGTGCTGACCCCAGCTTGTCTTTCAAGGGCTCCTGTGAAGTAGACAGTGGCCCTAGGGCTGTGCCAGACCATGAAGAGAATAACACGTGTCAATACGAAGCTCAGAGGGAGAGCCTTGGCTAACGGCTGAGGCCCGGGGTTCCAGTACTCCACAGAAACATACACACATGCATACTCACAGCATGATGTCATGCCCAGAACACCATTTGAACCTAAATGCAGGACCACCTCTCTGTCCAGTTCCCAGGACAGCAGGCATGGCTCGGTCTTCCTAAGCCTCTTAGACCTGCACTTGCATACTGGCTGAAGACTAACCGAGCCCCCATTCTCACGGGTTTTGTCAGCTCCCAGTATGTGGGTTCCCTAGCCTGTTGGGGACTGAGGACCACCAGACCCTGAGTTTCTTGTAAACAACTTGTTTTCCTCTGCTCTGAGCATGAGACCCTGATGGCAGGGGAGTGGGTTCTGATGGGTCTGCAGCTGAAAGATTGGCCAGAGCCCTGTATAAGCTGCCCCTGAACACAATAAAGGGGGCATTCTTGGCATTCTTGTCTCAAGGATGACTCTGTAGCCCCGTATGTCTGTCTCTGTTTGTGTGTTTATAAATTTTCAGCCTAGTTCCTGCAGCCAGCGGAGTGCAGGATGGAACCAGTGGAGTTTCACACTAGCCAATGCTGGCAGCAGAGAGCTGCAGTCGGGATAAAGGATGGGTGGGACTGGGCTGAGGCGCTGCGGACAGTGCTCAGTTCTGGCAGGAGCAGGCCCACCCTTTGTGAGTGCTTGCTCCCCAGTGAGCCCCCGTGGGCTCCAAGGGGGAGCCAAGAAGACTCGGGAGTTTGTCATCCTTAACTGCATAGCAAGTTTGAGGCCAGCGTGAGCTTCCATGAGACGCTGAAGAAGAGGAAGAGTTGTGACAGAGCGGAGTTGAGAAGTAGCCAGGCCTGCACTCGTGTCCCTGCCCTGTCACCAGCCGTGACCCTGGGCAGGCGGCTCAGCCTCTGCTGTGTCTGTGGAGCTGTTAGTAAACAGACCTGGCCTGTGACGGGCTGCAGAGGCAGCTCTGCAGTTGAGAAAGAGCGCTCTGCTGTTCTTCCAGAGGACCCAAGCTTGGTTCTTGCATCCACATGAGTGGCTCCGAAGCACCTGTAACTCAGCTCAAAGGGACCTGATGCTTTCTTCAGTCTCCATGGGCATCCATGGGCATGCATGCACACACACTTACACGTAAATAAAAAGCGTATATTTAAAACTGCATTGCAGGGCACGAACAAGCGGCCTCCTACAACAGCGAGGTAACACAGTGTGGCTTCTGGTGTGAACTAAGCACCCTGTCAGTATTAGCTGCTACTTCGTGATTCTTTAGTATGCAAGTTCAACCCGCAGGGAGAGCCTCGGGCAGGTGCCAGCTGCAGACAAGCTCTGCTTACTCAAAGCCAGGCACTGTTTGTGCAACCCGTGATGGAGACCCTTTCTTCAGAGGATGGGTCATCCAGGTCCTCCTCTGGCCTTCGTGTTTTATTGCCTTTTGTGATGCAGGCCTATACCAGGAGTTTTCCTCACAGTTTGGTTGCAGGTGTTTAAGATTTGGGTAGTGGTGGCACACACCGTTAATCCCAGCTCTCGGGAGGCAGAGGCAGGCAGATCTCTTGAGTTCGAGGCCAGCCTGGTCTACAAGAGCTAGTTTAGATGAGTCTCTTAACCTTTTCACACATCAATCATTGAACGTGTTAAGTGGCTGCCAGGTGCCAAGAACTATTACCTGCCCCGTCTAAACAGGTGATGGAGTTCTGTGTTCACCTGTTTCCTTGGCCCTGTGATTGCCACCTGTGATCAGCCCCAAAGGAGCAGCACTCAGGCAGTTGAAGCCAGGACCTTGAGTGTGACTGCATATGACTGTATTCTGGGAGAGAGCGCCATGTTTTCAGTCTTGCCTGCTCCATGGAGCAGATGGAGGTAGCTGGGGGGGCTGTGTGGCCTGTTCTGTTGAGAAGGTCCCAGAAAATGGGTTCTGTCTCCAATAGGCCAGGTCCTCTTGAGTGTAGGACTTGCCCTTGAATAACAGCCCCAGAGAAAGAATGAGAGGAAGCCAAGGCCACAAAAGCCACCTTGGGACACCCTCGATGCCTTGACACCATCTTAGAAATAGCCCTGAGCTGAAGAGCAGCTTGAACATGGCATTGGAAGAGAGAGACGCACGTTCTAGGTCTTACGCATTGGTGGTGGAGGACGGTGGGCAGCCGCTAGAGCCAGAGGCTGGAGGATGGCGGGACCGGAGACAGGACCGGTACTGAACCAGCGCACAAGCCGTGCAGAGCGGTCAGGCTTCCCAGGCTGTGCTTCCCTTTGGCCCTGTGGAACTTGGGGATGACCATGCTTCTGTTACAGCCATTCTTGGGGTGCCGGGTCCCAGGGCCAGGCTCAGTCTGCATGCGGCCGCCTGCCTCTGCAGCCCCGCCTGCCTCTGCAGCCCTGGCTGCAGTTACCATCCACAGGCAGCTCTTGAGGGCTGCCCCCAGTTCTGGGTCCTCTTCTGGAAAGCTGCTATTGCTGGCCAGCTCCCTGGCTTCCTGCAGGATCTGCTTCATTAGACATCTCTCCTTAGAGTCCAGTGAGGTCCCGCTGTCGGGAGCACCTAGTGCACCGCACCCAGGGTCTTTCCCTCGCGATCCTCGTCATGTATGTACCTGCTGTTCTGATGTCCCCGTCTCTAATACACCCATGAGCAGTGGGACAGCGTCTGCTCACGCCTTCTTTACTGCCTGAATAACCAGAAGGAGCAGTTCGTTCTAAAAGCTCAGGCTTTTGATACGGCCTCTGAATACTGCCTAGACAACTTCTGCCAGGTGTGGTGGGCCAAACCTATGATCCCAGTATGCTGAGGAAGAAGGCTCGTGAGTTCCAGGACAGCCTTGGCTACATAGACTACATAAAGAAAAACGATCACTTCCAGGGCACACATATTCCTTGTCCAGGCTGCTCAGTGATGACACACACCTATAAAACTGACACACTTTGCTCTTCTCTTCCCCTGCAGAACGAAATGTGCCTGGCCACTCAGCAGCTCTCGAAGCAGCTACTGGCATATGAAAAACAGGTGACTTGATGGTGCGCTGCACGGTGCCATGCTCAGGAACCCAGGAGGCCCCTCCGAAGGTCCCTGTGTCCTCCCTGCATGCAGTCTTTTCTTCTCTGCCTCCCTTTCTTGCTTCTTATTCTTTCTCACTGATAAAATGTACCTGGGATCATCCCACAGTCTCGAGCTAATCAACTGCCCACACTTGTTCCTGGTCTCCAGGAAGGCTAAGCCACTCAGTGCCAGCCGTCAGGACAGAACCCTAGATAGCATCCTGTTCAGATGGTCAGGCGTGGCCAGGGAGGGCCATTGGTACACCTCTCAGACCGGCAGAGGGAGCCTGACAGGGTGTGCCTGGGAGCAGAAAGGAAGTGGGTGTCAGCATGGGGTTTGTCCGAGAGTTCCATTTAACACCTGGCTTTCTAATTCTCTCTGTCTTAGAATTTTGCTCTGGGCAAAGGCGATGAAGAAGTAATTTCTACACTACATTATTTTTCCAAAGTGATGGATGAGGTAAGGCATGGAAAAATTTTCTCTATGAACTCTTTTGTCCCTATTTTGCCTCCCTCTGCATTAGAATACCTCCTTAGATTTCTGAGGTTCAGTCCACAATAGAGGTGGTGTTAGCACCATATTTGCTTTTTGGAGGGAAAATAGACCACAGGGACTTTTGAGCACTTAGTTTCCTGGTTTCTTGGGCCACCCTGATTTGCTTCCCCAGCTGGATGGCTTCAAATAATAGAAATTCATTCTCATGAAGTTTTGGGAGACAGACTAGCTCAAGTTGTCTGCAAAGCCACATTCCTTTAGGGCCTAGATGGAATTCTCCCTTCCTCCTGGCAGCTTCCAGTGGTGTCTAGTGTGCCCTGGCTTACGGCAGCATCCTTCAGGTCTCACTGTGACCTCATGTGGCCTCCCTGCCACATGTAGCTCTTCTTATCAAGACGACTGTCACTGAACCCAGGTCACCTGGAAAATCAGAGTATTTTGTTTTTAACATCCCTCATTACATTTTCAGAGACCCTGTTTCCACACGCTCCCATGTCCTGTGTTCCAGGTGGATGTATCCTCTGATGGGGACCCAGTTCAACCTACGATTTTATACACCTGTTCTTGTAACTATTTTTGTGGGAAAGCATTGTTATAGGAAATTACATGAACTTTAGTTGTAAAAACCATAAGTGGACTGGGGATGGGGCTCAGCCTTGCATGTGCTGGGTTTGATTTCAGCACTGTCGTAAATAAAGCCCTCAGAGCTCCATTACTGCTGGTACCAAGAGACTGCGACCTGGGGTGTCTGAGCTCCAGCTCGCCATAGGAAATGTGCTGTGGCCAGGCACCGTTTAGAACTGGACCAGTTGCATTTCCCCTGTTCTGCACACTGCGTTCACTCGGCAGGCCCAGGCCACCTACTCTGGCAGTCTTTGTGGAAGCGCTGGAGGCAGAGGCAAACAAGCCATCTGGTTCTGCTTTTTAGTTGTGCACTGTTGAACAGTGAGGAGAGGACAGCAGACTGTTTTCTCCTGTTGTGTTTGCAGCACCCACAGAAAGCCCAGGGTCCCACAATAAGAGCCCAGTCCTACAAAACTGCCCTGACTTCGGGTGCCAGTTATAAGCCCAGGCTTGAGGTGCATCTGACTGACCGGCTGTACACTGGGCTTTAGTCATTTGTCAGAATGGCTCACAACTCAGGGACTCTTATGGTCACCACTTGTGATTGAGAGACATCACGAAGGACACAGTGACCTGCCAGATGCAATGACTTGTGGGCAGGGTGTGGGGAGGGGCTCAGAGCCTCCACCCTCCCCGGCTACACCACTTTCCTGCCTGTGGCTTCCTGGAAGCTCTTCCTTTCTCACTTAAGCCAACCTAGAAGCTTCATCAGACATGTGTAGAGGTTTCTTTCCACGGTGATTATAAACCTATCATTGACAGTCATGATTAATTGGCAGTTATAATTAACAATCATGATTAGCCCTCATACTCGTCATTCCCACTTTGGGGTCTCTAAAGTATGTTAGCAGACCGGTGAGGTGGCTCAGCAAGTAGGGGTGTTTGCTGCTAAGTCTGATGAACGAGCCCACATGATAGTGGGGGAACCGAGTCTTCCAGTTGTCCTCTGCCTCCACAGGCTGCTGTTGCTTGTACATGCACACGCACACACAGACTCCACAGTTATGGCATGGACACACATACATGTGCATGCTCACACCCAGTAACTGTAAAAAATAATTGAAATGGATATAGAGTCTATTAAAGGTGTAATTATCGAGCAGCAAAGTGATTTTTGAAAGGCATGAAGACTTATTTACTCAGTTTACACAGCTATTAATTGTGAGTAAATAGCACAGGGAGGCAGCGGGATATTTCCATCAAAATCACACATGCCCATACATGGAAGAGAGTCTCTGAGGAAGTGACTGGTTGTCAGAAGCGTGGCGAGTATGCCCAGCTTACATTAGCTACCCACTGTATTCTGGGAAGCAGTGTGGGTCTCTCGATGAACTGAATCAAGGGTGGTGCTGAGAGGTTTGCAGGGTCAGAGTTTGCACAGCTTCCTGATGGCTAGACTAAGTTGCTACCAGCTGGGTTTAGCTGGTATGAGAAGGGGATAGTTCCCTCTGTACCAGAACCAGGTGACCTGGAAAAGAGCAGCTGAGCAGACAGGAGAGATGTGTGTGGCCCATGTGACAGACTGTCCTGGAATGAGATCTTTGAGAAATGCCCTCTTGAGTTCCTTCTCACAGTGGGCACATCACCATTTCCTGTCAGAGCATCTGGATGCACAGGGCAGGAGGCAGACCGTGCTCAGCAAAGCTGCTGTGGTCAGAAGTCATCGGCCTGTGCGTCTGTCATGCCCCACAGAAGATGTATGACACAAATTCCCATCCTGAGGAAGAAAACGATCAGGCAGGAACTTTGCCATCCTGACATGGGGGGTCACTTTCCTGCTTGCTTAATGTCCACCAAGCCAGAGCCGCGGGCGCAGTGGGAGTACTTGTTGAGGTTCAGTTAGGTGTTGATGAAAACCATTACATTTCTTACTGCAGTCATCCTAGGAGAAAGCTCAGCCCTCCAGCCCCAGTGGCATACACTGACAGGGCCATTTTCTTGCGTTCCTATCAGAAGAAAGTCGCCGAGATAAGGAGACACTAACAGTGTCCCTACCAGGCGGGGGGTTGATCTTAGATCTTTAAACCCTGACCCCAGAGGGCAGGCCCTGTAGGAGATGTGCATGGGGTAGAGGCCCGGATGGCTGCTGTCATCACTGAAGGTCGCTATAGGACATGTGGTTTGGGCAGCACTGACGCACAGCACTGTCTGCTCCGTTGTGGAGATGACTGCATCCCAGCTGTGCTGTGCATTTGTCTGGATTAGAGTTGTTTGCCTGCGGGTACAACGGGGCTGTAAATGGCCCCCGATTCACAGGGTGGGCATGGAAAGCTGGAGCACAGGTGCCAGCAGTGACAGCAGCGTCCTCCGTGTCCTCCGTGGATCTGCCGGCCCTCTGCCAGCCGTGGGCTGAGCTAACCGGAGTCAGTTCCCAGCAGGCTGGTTTTTCTGGTGTGACCATAGCCCTCGTGAGTAGGACTGCTGACAGGCCTGGTGACGTGGCAAGCCAGAGTCCTGCCAGCAATCGGCATTCAGTGCCGGCCAGCGCCCTGTGTGTCTAGGAGGGTGTGGCCCAGCCTGAGAATTACCTAGCGTTTACACAGAGAGCAAGGAGGACTGTGAGCCGGAGACGCCTTTGGCGAGCTTCCCTGGCGCTGCAGCCAGCCCTCCAGGCCTACCTTGGTCCATGGTTTATGAGGGAGGGTGTGTGTGTGTACGTCAGCTGAGCCACCTCGGCATGCAGAAGTGCCTGGTGACGCCTGCTGAAGTACACGTCAGTAGTCCAGTGTATCATTTCTCAACTAAGTCCTTCTACTTTCAGCTCAATGGTCTCCACACAGAGCTGGCCAAGCAGCTGGCGGACACTATGGTTCTACCTGTCATACAGTTTCGTGAAAAGGACCTCACAGGTAAAGTAGCAGGGCTGGTGCAGTACCTTCTGAATTAACTTAGTTCTTACTGTGTCCATCCCTTTCAACACAGGATATCCAGAGTGCTGTTTTTGTTTTTTCAAGACAGGGTTTCTCTATGTAGCCTTGGCGGTCCTAGAACTAGCTAGCTTTGTATACCAGGCTGACCTAGAACTTGGAGAGATCCTCCTGCCTCTGCCTCCTGAGCACTGAAATTAAAGGTGTGCGCCACCACCTGCCAGCATGAATGATCTTTAAAGCTGTTCCACTGAGCAAACTTAATGGTTCTGCATATCCCGGCTCACCCAAAGGGGGCCTCAGGCAAACGAGACAGACGTGGACGCAGATCATGGTAATGTCACACAGCGAAGCTGTGGAGGGCCGGCCAAGGACTGAAGAAAGTGCTCCAGAGGCCTGTGGACTTCTTGGGCCTGGGACTCATGGAAGGCTTCCTGGTGCAGGTGGTTTGAGCTGGAGTTTGAACTGTAAACGTTTGCCAAGTAGACAGTGATGCCAGAGCACGCTTTATGGGCAGAGGCAACTGCTCTTGGGAACCATGACCGCTTTGGCCTGTGAAGTGGGTGCTTGGAGAGCAAGAGTGGGCAGTGCCAGGCCTTGTGTGGGGGGCTGAGGTGGGCACACGCCTGTGAAGCTCAGTGGGGAGTGGGGGGTCTGACTGGTACTTTTTAGCTGAATTTCAGCTCCCAAACTGAAATAGAAACTTACAATAATTTAAGATGTATTTGAAATAAATAATCCAAATGAGTATTAAAAAGTCATCATTCAAAAACTTGGTACTAGAAAGCTGAATCAAAATGTCTTAATGCCGGTGTCCTTAATCTTATTTATTACTTACAGAGTAAAGAATTATATATAATTATTAGAAGCATACAGAGAAGATTAGCTTAGCATGGTATCTGCACAAGACATGAAAATCTGCGAAACATTCCATATTAGGAAAAAGAAAAACAAAAAATTATAGTTGAGAAGACTGACTAAAAAAATTATAACCTTAATTTAAAAAAAGCCTTAATTAAAAAAAATGTAATCTTGAGGCTGGAGAGACGGTTCAGTGGTTAAGAGCACTGACTGCTCTTGCTGAGGACCCAGGTTTGCAAAGGTTCCCGGCACCTAAACGGTGGTGCACAGCCTTCTCCTGTCTATAAAACCTGATCAAATCATCCTCTTCTCATGACACAGGGACATAAACTTGAAGGATTTGGTCCCAGCCAAATGTGAATCTGGCCCCTGTCTGCTTAGACAGTGCCTTAGAATATACATTTTACTGTCTTTTAAATTCTAAATTAATTTACATTTTATACATATGGATGTTTTCCCTGAATGTGTATTCCTACATGTGTGCCTCATGTCTACAGAAAAAGGTGTCTGATGCCCTGGAACTGGAGTTACAGATGCATGTGAGCTGCCATGTGGGTGCTAGGAACCTAACCTGGGTCCTCTAAAAGAGTAGCAAGTGCTCTTAACCATTGAGCCGTCTCTCCAGTCCCTTAAATACATAGCGCAAGCTGGCCTTGAACCCGGGATCCTCCCGTTATATCCTCATTATATCGCACCAGCGTGCCCCACAGCTGCCCTTGTCAAAGTGCCTGGGGAGAGCATGAGATCCCAGCAAGCTGTTAGAACACAACTCTGCTCTAACAGAAAGTAAGAAGCAGAGAGGAAAACGCTCGAGGGGAAGGGGCCAAAGGCAGGCAACACCAGGAGAGGGTAGACCAGTAGGCCTTCTGCACACAGACTGAGGAGGAGCATAGAGCTTAGAGGGTTTGTTGTTTGACGAAGTGGCATGGATTGTGTTAGGTAGACATTATCATGCCTCCGGGTTCTGTCTCCTGTGGTTCTTCAGTGTTCCATCTTGGGCCATCATTCTTTTTTTTTGTTTTTTGGTTTTTTTTTTTTTTTTTTTTTTTTGAGACAGGGTTTCTCTGTGGCTTTGGAGCCTGTCCTGGAACTAGCTCTTGTAGACCAGGCTGGCCTCGAACTCACAGAGATCCACCTGCCTCTGCCTCCCAAGTGTGGGATTAAAGGTGTGCGCCACCCCCGCCCGGCCGGGCCATCATTCTTTTAGTGACTATTTCGTCATTTTGGTTTGGGAGTTGTTAAACCATTTTGGTGGCTGATGGGTGCAGCACCACACTATGGGGTCATGGCTGTTGGTGTTGGCTTGTGGCTGTGCAGTATACCGGTTTGTGCCATTTTTCATTAGCACAATCCCCATGTCCACTGGCGACTAATAAATGAGATTTCTACAGTGACGCCTGCGGGAAGCTCTGGGCCACAGTGCAGTCCCACCTGTTGTCAGGGAAGATGCCCTAGACACTTGAGGCCTCAGCTTGTGGGCCACGTCCCGTCTGCCAGTCCCCAGATTCCATCTCCTTTACAGACCACTGGGGGTGAAGTGCCTCTGCCGTCACCAGGCCTGGGCCTGTGGGCAGAGCACGCGCCCTGATCCTCTCAGGAAGGCAGAGCTCTGGCTTCGCATGGCTCCATCGTCTTTGCGCTGACACATTCTCTTCCTTGTACAGAAGTCAGCACTTTGAAGGATCTCTTCGGGCTCGCCAGCAATGGTAGGCATCTTTCTGTTTGGGGTGCATAGGCTTGGGATGTGCCCGAGTTCAGGGTGGGCAGGGCTTAGACAGTCAATGTCTTATGATAGCTGCTCAGATACCTTTTCTTTTTAGAACATGACCTTTCAATGGCAAAATACAGCAGGCTCCCTAAGAAGAAGGAGAACGAGAGGGTGAGTGTCCTTCAGAGACGCCTCACTCTGTAGCATTGATGCTCTGCGGCGGAGGTCGTCCTGGTTCCCGTATCTTCCTGGACCTCTTCACAGTCAAGCACCAGCTTGGAGCCACTGTCAGTGCTGACCCCGTGCAGCTGACCTCTGCGTGGCGCTGTCAGTGCTGACCCCGTGCTGGTGACCTCTGTGTGGCGCTGTCAGTGCTGACCCCGTGCTGGTGACCTCTGCGTGGCGCTGTCAGTGCTGACCCCGTGCTGGTGGCCTCTGCGTGGCGCTGTCAGTGCTGACCCCGTGCTGGTGGCCTCTGCGTGGCGCTGTCAGTGCTGACCCCGTGCTGGTGGCCTCTGCGTGGCGCTGTCAGTGCTGACCCCGTGCTGGTGGCCTCTGCGTGGCGCTGTCAGTGCTGACCCTGTGCTGGTGGCCTCTGCGTGGCGCTCTCAGGCTCTGTTTGCTGCCACAGGCGACCGAATCTTCAGGCATACAATTCTTACTTCTGTTACATGTTTTCCTTGAGCTAAATTATTTCCTGGGACTACAGACTTTTGCATGAACCAAACTCTGTGTGGCTTTTGATAGCTGCTGCTGTACCATTTTCCCAATGGGCAGCATTGCTCATCTAGTCTCGGGCCCGAGGTGCTGTCACTGGGTGTTTTCATCGGAGTTTCTTGTTAAGCCAAGGTGGACTCGTTGTGAAATGTTTGCGATGAACCAAACGTGCCTGAAGTTTTGTGCTCTTGCATAATTCTTTTTTAAATTATTATTTAATTTTTACATATCAATTCCAGTTCCCCCCTTCTCCTCCTGCTCCTCTCCTTCCCCCCATCCCACCCCATATCCGGTCCTCAGAAGTCAGCTGAGTCTGTCCAATCACCTCATTGAGGCAGGACCAAGCTACTCTGCGCCTCCACCCCCAAACCCCCGTGCCTAGGCTGAGTAAGGTATCTCATAGAAAATGGTCTCCATCAAGACAGTCCATGCCTTAGAGTTGGATCCTGGGTCCACTGCTAGTGGCTCCACACACTGCCTACACCACCCCATTGTCACCTGTGTTCAAGGGACCTAGTTCAGTCCTATGCAGGTTCCCCAGCTGTCAGTCCGGAGCCAGTGAGCTCTCACTAGCTCAGGTCAGCTGAATCTGGGTTTCCCCATCATGGTCTTGACCCTTTTGTTCATATTCTCGCTCCTCCTGTGCTCGATTGTGCTCAGGGAGCTCGGCCCAGCGGTTAGTTGTGGATCTCTGCACCTGCTTCCATCTGTTCTGGATGTGTTCTAGCGTCTCTGGGGTTGCAGACTGTAGACTGGTTATTCTTTGCTTTACGTCTGATACATACTATATTTGTTTTTCTGAATCTGCGTTATCTCACTCAGGATGGGTTTTTCTAGTTCCGTCCATTTGCCTCTTGAGAATTCTTGAACCCCATGGGCAACTTGAAGTTCTTTCTCCCTCTCTCCAGGTGAAGATTGAAGTTGGGAAAGAGGTGGCAGCTGCACGGCGGAAGCAGCACTTGTCATCCCTCCAGTATTACTGCGCGCTCAACGCGCTGCAGTACCGCAAGCGGATGGCCATGATGGAACCCTTGATAGGCTTTGCCCACGGACAGGTAGGGAGCCCCTGCCCCATGAGGGGAAACCCAGAGCAGTGGTCAGGAGAAATGGAAGCGTTGCCATAGAAACAGATGCACAGTATCCTGGGAATGCTCCTGGGGCTTGGTTCTTCCGAGAGCTTCCAGCTGGGCTTAACCTGTGAGGCCATATGTTCAGGAAGCTATGGCCCAATCCCAAACCTCCCTCAGGGAAGAGCCTGCCCGCCTGCCCCTCCCCCAAGAAAGCCGGTCCTGGTTCTGCTTTCCTAGTTGCAGCTTTCTGCCCGGGCTTTATGACTGGTTTTAGCGCCCTGTGTGTGCATGTTGCTTTTACAGTCTGAACTGCGGCTCACTCCCACCTAAGTTGGGTGGCTGGCTTGGACAGAGGGTGTGCCTGTGCCTTCTCTTCTTGGCAATGTCAGGCTCACTCTGGCGGGGTCATTCTCCAGTGGCATGCCCCTGAAGTTACTGCCAGTGTGCTCCCTCCTGGGCCATGGGGAAACTGTGCCCGTGCATTCCAAAGTCTTGCGTGCAGGAGTTCCTCGGCTCCTTCCCTCCTCCTTAGTGATCTGCTGAGTCTTAAGAGATGCTCTCGTTTAAGGATGCCAGCCCAGCTGCGGTGGCACAGAGGAGTGTCAGGGGCCAGCCTGAGCTTCACCCGCTTTCTCCCTCTGCGACTGCCAACCCTATGTCGGACAGGAGAAATGCGCCTAGAATCTTAGGTCATTTACAGTCTGGGAACTAAAAATGACTCGAAGAAACCAAATGTTCTAAGACCAGTTGTCAGTTTAAAACATACATGAACAGCTTTTTGTATGCATTTTAAAATTGCATATATTTCAAAAGAAATTCATCATCGGCTTCACTTAGGAAAGGTCTGGGCATCTTTAAGCAGCTACCCACACTGTGATTCCTGACACAGTTGCTAAACGCTGATGGGGAGTTTATAGAACTCAGCTCTTAGCTGTAGTCTAGCTGCTCTGTCGTCTGACTAAAGATGGGTTATCCAGCCCCCAGCAAAGCCACCCAGCTTCCTCAAAATGGGCACTATGCTGATTCTCTGTCCTCCCTTTTCTCCTGGAGCTAGGTATTGCACTGCCCTGAGAGATGGCAGACTTGTTAGAGACCACGCTCTTTGCTCTCTGTAGTCACTTCCTGTGTGCCCTCCCAGGCTGGCAGCCCTTACCTTGGGGCAGTAATCCCTGCTCACATACAGTCCCAGGAGCATGGACAGGGAGGGTCTTTACCGTCTCAGGACAGGGAGGGTATTTACCATCTCAGATAAAAAGCTCCAGTCTGGGCAGTCTATAGATCTTGGTTGGTGGACAGTCTGACAGGACCCAAAGGATATGGCCAGGAGGTTCCTAGCTTTTCACAGCCCATGACTGAACTGTCTCTCCTAGCCAGGCTTTTAAGTGATTGTAAATCGGCCGCAGGAGAGGAGAGGTAGATGCTTTACATACACAGCCCTGGCCTAGAATGGCAGAGCCGTGCCATTGTTGCTGCGTGGCCCAAGCATTGGGTTAGAGGACCACGGAAGGAACATTTCATTTTGCGTCTGAAAACTCCTCATTCAAGAGGCTGGACTGGTAGTAGTTCCTTCTCTGCAGAACTCTGAAATCCTCAGAGCTGGCGTTCTCCCGACGACATGAGCTGCTGGGTGACTCAGAAGCGTGTGTGCCTGCCTCAGCCCTTTCAATCAGTGTTTGTGGGGTGCCGCCTGTGTTAGCTCGTGTGTGTGAGCACTGCATCCGGCTGTTTGCCAGCCCATTGGTGGAGACCGCTCAGACTTCAACACCACCATCAGGGGTCCTTAGAAAACAGACTTCAATACTGAGGTTTTATTTGTATAGGTTTTTCAAAATCATATTTGTGTGTGTGCACATACATGTGTGGGCGTGCACATGCTGTGGCCTGCAGGTAGAAATACCGGGACAACTGCAGGCTTCGGTGTCCTTCCATCATGTGGCTCCTGTGGATCAAACTCAGGGTGTGAGGCTCGGTGGCAAGAGCAACGCCATCTCAAGAGCCCTGCACAGATCTCGGAGAGCATAAAGTGACCTGACATAGGGCATTGACAGGGTAAGCGCCAGGCGGGGCTTTAGGGCCCCTCTGTTCATCATGTGCTTGGGATTGGGTACCCCAGAAAGCTCAGTGTAACTGGAGAGCAAGCTTGTTAAAACAATGTTCCAAAGGAGGTCAGCAAAGAGGGACAAGAGACCCCAGAAGCTGAGCCACTAGAGTGCAGAAGGCTGACTTAAACAACAGACATTAGCTGAGGAGTATTGTTTGGTTATTTGACATTTCAGGGATTGAAATGGATTTACAATCTTGATCAGAATCAAAGGTCAGCGGACCAGACAGAGCATGTGTGTACTGCCTCATGGGATAATCCTACCCATCAGCTGTACTTACCTCTGATGACCTAAAGACACTATTGCACACGTTTTCCCAGGGTGTCCTCGGACTCGAGGGAAGGATAGTAAAACCCTGCTGCTGATAACATCCACTGGCTGTTTTAGGGAGAGACATCAGTTTCTTTGCCCACTGCCCAGGCCACTATCCACTTCCAGATGAGCCACAATAGCACATGGAAAGAATGCCCATGCTAAGTGCTTGCTGGCTGGCTGGCTTGGTTCACAGTTGTTAAGTCCCTGTCATGAGGCACATGAAATGCAGCATTCGTACCTCTGGTCCAGGTTTTGGAAAGCGCACCAGAGAAGCAGGTTGGAGCTTTTTTGGCTAGGCAACTGCAGACGTCTGTAATGCCCAGAAGCGTTCTCTCTCTCCTGTGTCTGGCCCTTCACATGTGTTGGGTACCCAGCTGTTGGCCCAGGGAGTGTGCTCAGGCAGATGTTAACCCTGTATGGACATCTCATGCTGTACTCCATCAAATGTCTGTCCGTGCCCTGCTGGTCCTCAGTGTCTGTCACGTGGCTCATCTCCACATAATGCTAGTGATAAAACTGGGTTCGAACTCATGGAAGAGAAAGCTGCTGGTGGCAGCTTCAGAGGTGATCAGTTGTGGTTACTGGCACTGTTAGTATGCACCAAGGGTTTATTCCCTTTCTGTATCCAGTGTCTCCTGCAGCTCAGCAAGGCTGTCAAGCTCCATTTCCCCACTGACAAACACACTGTGGACTTGGGCTTCTTAACCATCGTGTTGGAGGGATGCTGCCAGACTGCCAGCAAGAAGAGGCAGCCACATCAGTTATTCCCACAGCATCTCTCATAATTAGGGAATCGGCTGGGACCTTTCTAGCTGATGTTCAGAGTACTGCCATTGTATCTTTCAGATTAACTTTTTCAAGAGAGGAGCAGAGATGTTCTCCAAAAGTATGGACGGTTTCTTGTCATCCGTTACAGGCATGGTTCAGAGGTAACGCTGCTCTCAGGCTAGGCCGTGGGTTCCTTCTGTCTTCCCGCTGAGTCAGCCTCACCCTGCAATCATCACCTAGCAGGCAAGGAACTCCCAGCTTGAAAACTCGGTTCTTCCCATGGAGTCCAGGCGCTCACAGGGCCTGAATCGCCTTTGTTGGTGTTTAGGTACCACGTCCACGTGCTGTGAGCCTGTGAGAGAAACGTAGATTCGCTCTCCCTCTGCGGTACTGGGAGCAGCAACCACAACAGCTCCACTTCCAGGGAATTCTAGGGTCACACTAGCTCACAGTAGACAAGATGCCAAGCCTTTGTTCACGTCAGCGAGCCGCAGTTCAGCCATGGAGTGCACATCAGTCCTCAGATGGTCTGCGCTCAGGAGGCTGCCCCGGCTCCTGCCTCTTCCGTCTCCCGCAGCCTGACAGGAGCACCCTGCAGGCCGTCACTCTAATACCTATTAGGACTGCTGTGTGTGTGTGAGGGGGTTAGAGTAGAAGAGTTAGAGATGAGAGGAGGAGTCAGGAAGTCAGACTGGGGCACATGAGCCCCGGTTCAGAACCTCTCACCCCGCCCCTCAAAGAGGGGCTACAAAGTGAAAATAATGAATATGGAATCTATTTCACTTGGGAAAATGAGAACGTTTTCTTGAAGCTGTTACATTTCAGATAGATTAAGAGACCCGGCAGGAATTTATTCAAGTAGAAGTCCATCAAAGGCTCTGAAGATGAGTGAACCCTAAAGAATCAGTGAACACTGGCCTCATGGCTGGGACAGGAAGCTGTGCTCTTCGGGAAAGCCAGGTCCTGGACTTACCCAGTGACCAGCAGCAGGGGTAGAGCCAGGCCAGACTTCACGGTGATGCCAGAGGGCAGTCTGTGACATCACCTTGTCCCTGGGAGTGATAGAGGACATCACCGAACTGTTACTCTGTAAAGGGGCCCAATCCCTCTCACCTCTCAAGTCTGCAATTTTGTTTTGCTTTGCAGACAGGGTCTCATTTTGTAGCTCTGGCTGGCCTGGACTCAATATAACACAGGGTAGCTTCAGACTCACATAGATCTGCCTGCTTCTGCCTCCTGTGATGAAGGGTGTACCTCACTAGTCCTGGCAGAAAGCTAATTTTTTCTTAGCACTTGAATTTCACGCCAGTGAGTAAATGCCACCATTGTTCTTCGAGCACAGGGATCTCGTGCAAGCGCAGCCCATCCACGTGAAGCCCTCAGGGCACGGGGATCTCGTGCAGGCGCAGCCCACCCATGTGAAGCCCTCGGGCAGCGGCTGGTGCTGGCACGAAATCTCTGCATTCCCATAAGGGACACTCACCTAGATGAGCTGAGAGCTGGGTGGAACGGCCAGGCTGAGAGAAAATAAATCCTGGGCATGGAGCATGAGAAACCAGTCAGTGTGACTTTGCTGCACCAGTCTGCCCAGCTCCTCCTGCCTGCCATGGTTCTGTCTCGTGTGTGACCTCGTGTGAAGTGGGGCTCCCTATTTGCATTCTCAGCTGTGGGGGCCGTCTGGGAATTCCTGTCTAGGCGCTCTAACCTACTCCTGTCATCAGTAGGCGAGTGGTGAGGCCAAAAGAATAGCTCCTGTTCGAAGCAAAGGTTCCAAGTTTTCTACATGTCCGCATACAGCATGCGAAGCCAGGGCTATCACACCGGAGCCCAGTCCCTGGCCCCTGTTCTCTGTGACCGGTGTATAGTGGTCTCAGGACAATCCTTCGCTTGTTGTTGTACCTTGATATTTCCCGGTCATTCCTGACTCTCATAGCCTCCTCAGGTCCTGAGCTAGGCAGTGCTGTTCACTCCTTCCCTTAGGGGTCTTTGATGGGCTGCCTGTGTGTAGACCCAGGATGGGTTTCCAGAGCAGCTCCTACAGTCTGCGTTAGCAGGTCTGAGTGTGACCCCTAAGCCAGTGCTGTTCTAGAGTGCTAGGCTCATATCCTCCAGTAATGCAGCTTTCTGGACCCAAGTGGAGGGTGGATAGCTATGCCACATGGAAAGCTGGTGGCTCCATCTGTAATGCAGGAAGTGTCAGTGGGTGAAGCAGGCCCTGCCCCCTTGTGGCGAGTGACTGACCTGCACCCTTCTGTCTGAAGCATTCAGGTGGAACTGGAAGCTGAGGCAGACAAGATGCGCGTGTCCCAGCAGGAGCTGCTTTCGGTCGATGAATCTGTTTACACTCCGGACAGTGACGTGGCCACACCACAGATCAACAGGAACCTCATCCAGAAGGCTGGCTACCTCAATCTCAGGAAGTGAGCATGCCATGCAGCCTTTGGCTGAGCTCAGCCTTCCCTGGGAAGTGGCCCCAGAATCTGTTTCTCATGTCACCAGTAAGGCGTGTGAGTGGTAGTGGCCACAGGCCTGATGGGGGAAGCTTTTGTAACCCACGTTCCAAGCAAAGCTGACAACAGAGCCAGAAGAACCTGGAGTCAGTATCCTGGACTCCAGGGGCTGCAGGGCAGCCTTGTTTAGGCATCATGGCCATTGTTGTCGCTACGGGCATTGAGAGTTAATAGCCCTCAGTCCCTACTGGCTGAAGGGTAAGAGCAACACCACAGAGGCCTGTGCTAAGGCAGGATGGGTTAGATCTCTCCAGGTTGGATTATACCTGTCACGATCATGTCTTTAAATGTGCACCTGCTTCTAAGATCCCAAGAGGCTGCGGCCGTCAGGTCTGGTGTTGGTGGCGGATTCCTGTCTGGGAGGTAGATGAGCCCTACTTCACTGCCGCTGACTGAGTTCTAGTTTGTAGGGAGCCCTCCAGTGTTAGCAGTTGCTGTTAAAAAAAAATAATTTGGGGGCTGGAGAGATGGCTCAGTGGTTAAGAGCATTGACTGCTCTTCCGGAGGTCCTGAGTTCAATTCCCAACAACCACATGGTGGCTCATCTATAATGAGATCAGGCATACATGCAGTCAGAATACTGTATACATAATAAATCTTTAAAAAAAATAATTTTGGAGCAAGACCCACAGTGCCCTGCACGTAGTTGCTGTTTAGTTAATAGTAAACTAAGTCTATCATTAGGCTTATCTGAGAAATTGCCAGATCTTTTCTACTGGTGAAGCCTCTCCCAGACCTATCAGTGTGAGGCTGTAAGCTAAATGTCTCCATTGTACTGGGGGAGGGGGGAGCCACTCCACAAAGTTATGACGCCTTTGCCAAGAAGCTACATTCTCATATATGCAGCCCACCAAACGGGAATGTCCTCCAGGTAGAGCCCCAGGATTGGGAGAGAGGCGCTGTGACCCCGATGACTGGTAGAATCAGAACAGTTCAGTTCTACATCCTGGAGAAAGGATACAGGCTTCAGTTCCTCATTGTGATGGACGGATTCTAGTTAGGGCTGCTGGGTCTGGAAGCTGACAGTAGGCATGTGTGCCTGCAGTGCTGGCCTTGGCACGGTCACTCCTCACGGGAACAGAGCCGTCTTCCTAGTGATTTAGGCTAACTGCGTTTCTGCCACTGTTCACAGCATGAGGTTCAAAGTTTTCTTTTAATGCGAAGACACGTCTAAAAGGCCAGTTTCTAAGAACGGGCAGCATGGTATGGAGGGTGTTCCCGTGTTCTAGTGCTAATGAACCTTCACACACAATCCCCACAGCAAGACAGGACTGGTCACCACCACCTGGGAGAGGCTGTACTTCTTCACCCAAGGCGGGAACCTCATGTGCCAGCCCAGGGGAGCCGTGGCTGGAGGCCTGATTCAGGACTTGGACAACTGCTCTGTGATGGCCGTGGACTGTGAGGATCGGCGATATTGCTTCCAGATCTCCACGCCCAGCGGCAAACCGTACGCTCCGGGCTCCGGGTCTCATCTGGGCGGACAGTGTCGGAACTGCCCTGACAGAAAGAAGGCTGCTAGCCCGGGTTGCCATGCGCCAGTCCTCCACGGGAGAGGCCAGGCTGCAGGTCCTCCCAAGGACGGTTTCCAGTTCTCTGTAAACAGAGACGGTGACTACTTGGGCTCGGCTCACCTTGTTCAGGACCCCGTCAGGACCCAGCTATGTCTTGGGAGGGCAGGCAATGTGGATAGGACAGACGTAGCAGGTGGTGCTTGTCAGACAGACCTGAGAAAGCTGGGACTCCCCGTTTGAGAGCAGGGTTCAAGAGCGCAGGCAGGAAACTGTTCAAGAAGTCCATTTTAATCTGAAACATTCTCTATAGAAGTGTCACTTAACCACACCTTGGGAACCTGTGGGCCTAAAGGAGATACCTGAAAATGTGGTAGCTGTAGCCATCACAGTGGGTCTCATTCCAGCGGTTCCCCCATGTAGGGCAGTGGTTTGTTTGTATTTAGGGTTCTAAATCCTAGGAGATACCGCAGGCTTTGCCTGCCTAGGGTGTGGTGGTGGGAATGGTGGGAGCCTGTGGGCCATCCCTGCCCAACTTAGAGCAGTTAGACATCATTCTTCCTCTGACAATGGCCGGTGGCTCAGGACTAAGATGCCCAGATTCTAGTGGTCCCATGTAGTTCCTGAACACCCCCGAGCCTGGGTCTTCCCAGGCTCACAGATGGCATCTGTGTTCCTCTAGCAGAGAGCCCGAGAGCTGAGGCCACCATGAAGGTCAGATGTCTTTGGTGTATGAACTTTCAGTGCTTGAGTACACGCTAGGTCCTCAAAGGAGGAGAGGGGCAAGGGATGCCCTATCTTGGATCACCTAAGAAGAGCATCAAGATAATTCTCATTTGTAGTCAGAGGCTAGATGATCAAAGTCCAGCCTTCTCACGTGCAGAAGAGAACAAGGTCTGGCGATAATGTTCCCTGCTGAAGGGCCAGCCCCACTTTCCTTCCAACCCTACACGCTGCTTTCCTCGGCCCCCGAGACCTGGGAAGCGCTGATGCATCTTGTTTGTTTCAGGGGGATAATTCTCCAAGCAGAGAGCAGAAAGGAATATGAAGAGGTAAGGCTCTGTCTGTCTCACCTCTGTCCTCCTGGGATGAGCAGCTGGGATTCAGTGTTCTTCCTAATGTCCTCCACAGTGGATATGTGCAGTAAACAACATCTCCAGGCAGATCTACCTGACGGACAACCCAGAGGTAATTAGTGCCTGCCTGCCCGCACTCCACCTGCAAGGTAGGCGTCCCTTCCCCCACTGAGTGTGTCTTGTGCTTACATGTAGGCTGTAGCCATCAAGCTGAACCAGACGGCTCTTCAGGCAGTGACTCCAATTACAAGCTTTGGGAAAAAACAGGAAAGCTCTTGCTCCAGGTAAATAAAGGACAAGGACAAATGACCTTCTGTGGAGCCGAACTGCTAGGACTCTGAAATGAGCTGCCCTAGCCTCACAACCCCCGAGGGCTCCACTGCACTCTGTGCCACAGCAGTAGTTGTGGAAATGTGCCCACATCCACAACACGATGATGGGCGGAGCCAGCATTCCACCTGATTTCAGGATGCCTGTCCACAGTTACGAGACAGACGTGCATCCTGGCAGTATAGCCATCGTCCCCTCGTGTGGCCATGTTGCTGGTTGAGTCTTTTCTGTACACGTATGGGCATTTTCATAATTCTTTCAATAAGTCAATCGCTTATTTATTAGCACTGAGTATTCGGGCTGTTTGCTGTTCTGTTGGGGTATGGGGTGCGGTAACCCCATATTACCTCAGAGCCCCAGCAGGCCTCCTTGCCCCAGCCTCTCAGTGCTGGAGTTACAGGCATCCCGTTACATCTGGGTTTGCTGTTCTCATTAACTGAGCATGCACACAGCTTCCTTTGAATACTGCTTAAAGATGTATTCTAGGACTCCTGTTGACAGAGGCTACTTGTTGGATCCCGGCTGCCCAGACCATGAAATAACCACACAGAAACTCTATTTGCAATACTGTTTGGCTAATAGCTTAAGTGTATTTCTGGCTTACTCTTATATCTCAAATTAACCCATTTCTATTCATCTGTGTATTTTCATGTGGCTGTGGCTTCCGGTGGGTTCCAGTGGGCTCCAGGGGCATCTTTCCCCAGCAGTGGCTACATGGCTTCTCTCTGTTGAAAACAAAAGAACCCCTTTTCCAAAGCAATAAACCCTATACCAAAACTTTGAAATCATGATACATTTTAAAATATATATGTTGGTTTAGCTTAAATGTCTATGTACTTAGCTCATTCACAGTAAAAAAAAAAATTCAAAGAAAACACAATAATATACATAATCCAGACTCTGTGTATTTTCCATCTTTACATGACTTATTTTTCTTTACTCCTTTTAATCTATGACTGTCATCTGTACTCTCTTTAAAGACTTTATTTTTTTAAAACTATTTACTTCTTTTTATAACTCTCTATGTGCTTTCTTCTCTGTCCCAAGCCTACATATATTTATCCAACACTGTGACCCATTTAGAGGTTGTTTTTTATCTGTAGTTATTTTCTGAGCAGAGACTCCTGTGTTGTCTCTGGGAGTTTTCACACAGTTAGGCGGTCTTATCTGCTGTGTCAGTGGCATCAGGCAGCATGTCAGAATCACAACTCTGTGTCTTTTAGTGGCATGGTAGAAAGAACTCCACCAGTTCTACACAGTTTTCTAAGCACTTCCGTTTAGGTCATTAATTGTGTAGCTTCCTGGGGTTCATGCACTTGGCATTGGGTATGTGAGAAAGAATGATAGGCCAGCAGATAGATTTGAGTCATTGTAAAAGCCTTGGTAACCCCTGCTCAGGAATGGCAGGCTGTGGAGACAAGGCTGAGGGGTTAAGGGGCAACAGTCAAAACCAGGTTTACAAAAATGACTCTGCATCACCCATAGGATGAACTGGATGGAGGGGGTTGGTGGGGAAACAGGACTGCCACCAGGCTGGTGCCTTTGGTTTCTAGCCACGTTTCACGGGTAGACGTCTGTCAGATTGCCATTGCAGTTTCCATAAGCACTCAGGTATTGGCATGTTGGTGTCAGAATTAGCATGTGAGAAGATCATTGTGGGTTTATGGTCCAGACTGTGTAAGACTAGAAATGCTGTGGCAGTCCGTGCCTGCACCTTAAGGTTTCTAACCGTGACGAAGAGAACGGCCCTGCGCAGGACAGGCTACCCATCATGCAAGGAGTGCACTGCTTCTCCTGGCTGTCTCTGTGGATGACACTGATGACTTACTGAGAAGTATCGCAGAATTCAAAAAAGGCTTAGTGGTGTAGTCTGAGCTGGTGGTGAGAAGACTTGGAATTGCGTTATGTAGAAACAAGGAACACGTGGTATGTCTCGCTCAGGTGGAGGGTGGTTAGGTGAGCAAAAGGGGTTTTCAGGAAGTAACAGCCAGGTTGCAGTGTCAGATCCAGACATCTTGTTCTTTCAGCTTACATGTTTTCAGAGCCTGCGGTGTGTCAATGTGTCAATGTGAGCTGCCTGTAGTCTCACTCCAAAAAACCCAGCCTCTAAGGGAGAGACATCAGCTCCAAGTCCTAACACTGCCCAGAATGTTGAGCAGCAGAGCGCCTGGGAGAGGACGGGAGGTTGACAACTGTAGAATGGACTGAGACTAGCTGAAGCCTGCTGTTATTTCAGGATGTAAGTCACATCAGCGCTGAACAAGTGACTCAATTTGCTCAATTTCTTTTTTTTATATTTTAGTCAAAACGTGAAAAATTCAGACACAGAAAATGACAAGATTGTTCCCCAAGCAGCAGGCAGTGCTCCCGAAATAGAGGAACTGATTGCACCAGGGACACCCATTCAGTTTGATATTGTACTTCCTGCATCAGAATTCCTTGACCAGAACAGGGGCAGCAGGTATGACCTTAGGCCTTGGAAAGTGAAAGCTGGTTTGTCTGGCTTTACTCACCACCAAGGACTCTACTGTGCCAGCCTCAGCCCTAAGGGCTCAGGTGCTGAGCTCTTGTTAGCTGCTGCTCACTGTCAGGACTGACCTCTGGCTGTTCCCCTAGGCGCACCAACCCTTTCGGTGAGACGGAGGATGCGTCCTTCCCTGAAGCAGAAGGTAGGTACCCAGGCATGCTCCTGCTCATTGGTCCTGAAGATGAGAAGCCATGTGCTAGAGCTAAGGTGCAGCATAGGAACTCAGATCTGACTTTCCAGTTTGTTCAAGAGAACCTGGACCAAGGGGAAGGCATTTATGGCTAAGCTTTAGCCATACCATGACCTTTTTGAAGTTCCTGCCCAGAAAACTATCACATCTAAATATAAAGCAGATTTTCAAAGAGGAAAAACTGGTCATAATTAAAATAGAATCGCGTAGTAGCTGCGGTGGTAGCAAACAAATGTAGTTCTATCAGTAGGAAGGCTGAGACAGGAGGATTACTGAGGGAAAAGACTAATTCAGTTAGGCAAATTTTGAAGTCTCAGACTGTTGCTAGAATGGAACTCTTTCCAATGATTCCCCTCACGTTTAATAATACCTAAGAATTTGCAGGAGACGAGATGGCTCGGGGATCACTTGCTGCTCTGGCATTCAGTTCCCGTAACCCACATGGCAGCTCAATCATTTGTAACCCCAGCTCCAGAGGACCCAACACCCTCTTGTGCACTCTACACACACCGGGCATGCACAGGTGCACATAAATACACATAAAACTTTAAATTTGCATAAACATGGTTGGAGAGAGGACTCAGTTAAGAGCATTAGTGTTCTTGCAGAGGACCCCAAGTTGGGTTTGGTTCCCAACACCTATATAGCCTGCTTATGACTTCTTGTAACTCCAGTAAGGGATCTGATACCCATGGTATACATACATGCAAGCAAAACCTTATACACGTAAAATAAAAATAAACCTTAAAGAAGTTTGGGTAAACAGTGTTTTGTTGTTTTATTAACAACCTGTGCTGAAAAACGGGCTTCGACAGCTACATTGCACCTGGCTGACTCTGCAGAGTCCAAACAGTATTTCGGACTCAGATGGGTAAAATGGAGCATGTCCGGTAATCCCAGAGCTGGAGTCAATGAGCTAAAGGCCAACCTAGTCTACATAGCATGTCCCTGCCTCAAATACATAAAACTAACTCCAGACCTGGGCATGATGGCCCCTGCCTTTAATTCTAGCACTAGGGAGGCAGAGGCAGGTAGATCTGAGTTTGAGGCCAGCCTGGTCTACAGAGTGAGTTCCAGGACAGCCAGGGCTACAGAGAAACCCTGTCTCGAACAAACAAGAGAGTAGCCTGGGCATCTGTTCTCAGCTCTCGATGTTGGTCCTCAGTCAGCACGTTACGTGATCCTGAGTGTGTCCTCCCGATGTTGGTCCTCGGTCAGCACGTTACATGATGCTGAGTGGAGCGTGTTCTTGCAGATTCTCTTCTGCAGCAGATGTTCATCGTTCGGTTTTTGGGGTCAATGGCAGTTAAGACAGATCACACTACCGAAGTGATTTATGAAGCAATGAGACAAGTCCTGGCTGCTCGAGCTATCCACAACATCTTCCGCATGACGGAGTCCCATCTGATGGTTACCAGTCAAACTCTGAGGTACCTTCAGTATACTTCATTCCTGACTGCCTGTGTAAGGAATACTTACCCGTCTGGAATGGTAATGCTAATGTTTGATATTCAGAATAAAAGGTGCGTCCTTAGCAAGAACTGGTTGGGTGTAGTAATGTACGAGTGTGAGACTGGGGCGGGGCTGATCCAACACAGACCTTGTCTTCAGATTCCTGTTACAGCCGTGCAGCAGTGGCGCACGCCTTTAATCCAACACTCGGGAGGGGAGAGGCGGGCAGATCTGAGTTGGAGGCCAGCCTGGTCTACAGTGAGTTCCTGGTCAGCCAGGATTGTTACACAGAGAAACCCTGTCTCGAAAATACAAAAAGTAAAAGGTTGCTATTCTTAGTGACTACAGACTGAGTATCCCTTACCTGAAATGCTGTGACAGAAGTGTTTCTGACTTTGGTTTTTTTTTCAAATTTGCACATCTATATAATGAGATAATTTTCGGATGGGGCCCAAATTTACACATAAAATTTGTACATTATACACATAGCGTACAGGAAGTGTTACTATACACAGTATTAATAATTTTTCACAAGAAACAAGGTTTCGTGGTGTGGAGTTTTCACTGTGGTGTCTGCACATTTCCAGCTGCACAGCCTTCAGGTTAAGGTGCACAACCTGGACTGTCCCTAACGACACCATTGCTGTGCGGTCATCTTGTGTCACCTCAGACATTAACAACAGACTATGGGTTATTTTTATATGGACAGACTCGACTGCCAAAAGAAACTCTGGAGGCCAGAGAAGGACGGCAGCATCCACTCCTATTGCCTTCCACCGTAGTCCTTAAGTCTCAATGAGCTGGCAGCAGGCTCCCAAGACCGACCTGTGTTCAGCCTCACTAGAAGCTGGAGTTACAGGTTCATGCAGCCACACCCGGCTCTTAACATCGGTGCTGGAGTTCTCACAGAGCAAGTGCTCTTACCCACGGCACCATTCCCAGAGAGGCACAGACACAGCTCACTCAGAACCCTTACTGGCCTCTCGCCATCCCTCCTTTCTCGGAGTGGAATGGAGGATGTGTTTCCGTGCTTCAGGGCATTAGAGATGATGGTCTCCTGCAGGATAATAGGTATCCTGTTCTCCTGGAGAGCAGCTACAGCCGAGTTCTGCTCTGTTACCTAAGGGAACATCCTAGCACAGCTATCTGCTTCTTCTCCAGCCCAAGATGTTTCTTCTAATAATCTGCTAAAGGGAAGCCCCCTGCAGAAATGTAGCAATCTCCTCTGGCTCTGGGAAAAGGTTATTTTTCATCCACTGGTCTTGCTCAGCCCTACTTAAGGAGCATTCTAGCAAGGTTCTTCTGTTCTGCTCCACCTTACTGAAACCCCCTAGGGAGCATCTCAGCAAGGCTTTTCAGCTTGGTTCCCAGCCAGGTTCTTCTGCTCTGAGCTGGTGAATCAAGGTCATCACCCAAGACTCTTTTGAGAAAGATATTTGGGAAGGAGGAATCCAGGAGAGTGGCTGCCTCTGCCAGGGAGGGGATTAATGGCAGCTCTTAACTGAAGGGCTTCTCTTAGGGGCTGAGTTTTCCCAGGGAGAAGAGGGATTGGTTAGTTTTTCCCTGCTCAGGGATTGGTCATGGCCAAACTGTTTCTTTCACTAGTCCTTTTTAGCTTTTTGACAAGGGCATATTTCTCCCACTGACTCTGATTCTAGGGACAAAGTGTTTCTTTGACACTACTTTCAGAGCCAGGGCACATGTCTTTAGTCCTGGGTTCAGGGATAAAGATGTTTCTCTTCCTGGCTCCTGTCTCAGATTCAGGATGTGTTTCTTTCTCTGACTCTGTTCAGAGTCAGGGTGCTCAGTGATTGGCCAGTTTCCTGCTCCAGTTGTCCCTTTTACCCTACACCAGGTACCTTGGCTTTAACACACTTGTTCAGCAAAGGCAGAAACCGCAGCACAGGTTCACGTAGGACTGTGTCATCTTTCCCCAAACCAAGCCTTGCCATTTCATATATGGGACATTTGTGTGATTTCATGATGACCTGTAAACTCTAAGAGTGTAACCACCGTGTGTGTAATAACGAGTCTCTTACAATTTCAGGTTGATAGACCCTCAAACTCAAGTGTCAAGAGCCTGTGTAAGTACCTGCTCCATCAGTTCTCCTCTGTCCCCTGGAGACCCAACCCAGGCCTGTGATAATCTCCTGTTCCCTGTCATACAGCCTTCAGCTCTTCCATAGAGAGTAGTTGTGCTGGTTTGTAAATTCCAGTTGTGTAATTATTCATTCTGTCCCCTGTCCTGTTCCCCTCCCCTCAAGTTTGAACTTACGAGTGTCACACAGTTTGCTGCTCATCAAGAAAACAAAAGGCTGATTGGCTTTGTCACCCGAGTGCCGGAGTCCACAGGAGAGGAGTCCCTGAGCACATACATTTTTGAAAGCAACTCAGAAGGCGAAAAGGTGTTCTGTCTGTGTCTGTTCCTCTCTGCCCTCCCACACACATCTAAATAAGGCTATTTTTAATGGGTTTGGGTTTTGACTATCCATCTTAATATCTAATTGGCTAATAATCCATGCCTCCATCCAGATATTCAGACAGTTATACCTTCTAGGAAGGCCCCACCTAAAGACAACAACGCTAATAGCTGTATGCAATCACCTAGTACCACGAAATGCTAAGGTACCTCTGTTCTCGTAAAGCAGTGGTTCTCAATCTTCCAAATGTTGTGACCCCGTTGTAACACAGTTCCTCGTGGTGTGGTGACCCCCAACCATAAAATTATTTTTGTTGCTACTATGTGACTAATTTTACTATGGTTATGATTCATAATGTAAATATCTGTGTTTTCCAGTTGTCTTAGATGACCCTTATGAAAGGGTTGTTTGATTACTCCCCCCCCCAAGGAGTCATGACCCACATTTTGAGAACCACTATTTTTAAATAAATTAAAGCAAAAGTTACAATAGAAAATAGTCTCGGAGGAAACCAAGGAAAGAACATCAAAACTGTTTTGTATGGAAAAACAGTGAACTCATCTGGTATATAGAATTTATCAAAGCCAGACCGTTCACTGAGTACTTGCTTTGCCACTGTGTGTATGAACATGCAGGGGAAAACGCCCTGCTAAGAACTGTGAACAGGGCAGTGACTTGTCCTAACAGTGCCACTGAGCACAGCCCTGCAGACAGCAGCCTCACTGCTCCTCAGAGCACCTTTTCTCTTCCCAACACCATTTCTCCTGTCTCTTACAGATATGTTATGCTATTAATTTGGGGAAAGAAATTATTGAGGTCCAAAAGGTAAGCTACATTTTAGCACTGGTTAGTAACTCTCAAAAGACATTATAGACACAGTAGGACTCAGACAGAAAACTGACACTGTGCTAACGCTGGATTCCTCTGAGCACTCTAACAAGATGCCATGATCAGGTGCCTCCATCTGCTAACAGCCCCCCCCCCGCGCGCGCGCCCACTGACAGCACTGCTGCAGCTGCACTAACTTCCTTGCTCGCACTCAACCTAGCTAGAGCTCTTCTTTCAAGATAAGATTCAGTACTCAGTTCCAACGTGAAGGGACTCATCGCCTGCACCACCACCTGGCTCCGGGCCCAGCCGCACTGGCAGCCGCTAGCGAGAACCTAGAGAAATGGGCGGAGCCCTCCGTGCTGCTCAGCAGCTTCCGCTCATCAGAAAAGCTCCTGAAGTGATCTTTGCGCTCAGTCTGCCCAAGAGGGCAGGAAGGGATGCAAATTAGCATGCAGTGGTCTGGGTCAGAAGTGTGCGCACTGGCCGTGAAGAGCCTCTCCTGAGCCTTGTAGTCTGATGACTCAATTCCACTCGTACAGAAACAAGAGCAATATGAGGACAGATGTGCACAGTGGGCTCCTGTGCAGCTTTGGCCGACTCCTGGTGCATAACTAAAAGACAGACGGACACAGTGGCTTGTAGATGTGCAAGACAAGTTTAGTAAGGGCTGCCCGATAGACTCTAGAGGAAGACAGCTATAAATCGGGTACTAGCCATGCTTCTATAATAGGAAAGCCAGCTTAGAATCTAGAAGTGATCCCCATGAGTTCCTTCGGATGAGAGCCCAGATACTTAGTGGGAATGGGGTTGCAGCACAGAACTGAAGGTCAAGCCGCAGGGGTTTAAGTGCATCTTAAGCTTTTTCTTTTTCCCCCTCTCTTAAACACTCTTAACTTCAGGATCCAGAAGCACTGGCTCAATTAATGCTGTCTGTACCACTAACCAATGACGGAAAATATGTACTGTTAAGTGACCAACCCGATGACGCTGGCGGAAGCCCAGGTGACAGCAGAGGCGCAGAATCTGAAGCATAACTAACCCCTTGGGCACCTGGGTCAGAGCACTTGGGGAGGAGCCACCTCCTTAAGGGTTCTCAACTTCTCTGACGTGCAGGCACACTGACCTGATTTCAGAATGCTGACAGTCACATGTGGAATGCACCCTTGGATGCCCTGACAGACTTGGGAGGGAAACAGTAAGAAATGGGTGGCACCGTGCTTACCCACCCACAAATGCTATTTTAGGTGCTCTGTGGTAAGTCTTTGTTCCAGACTGTGCTGTTGGGCACCCAGCATGAGAACTGTAAAAATGCAATGTTCACTTTACTTGGATGGGATCACTTCCGTTTCTACGATACTTTTCTAAAGAAGGCAAAGCCCTGGATCTACAATGTTAAATACTAAACAGTTCCTATTACTATGGTCTATTTTTGTATTTTACATAGTTGTAAGTGCCTGCCACTCTGAAGCTGTACTGATAACCACAGGTCCCCTCCCCGGACCTCATGGCATTGCTCTGCAGTGTGGTCTCGACGCTAGCAGAGACAGCCAGTCTCCACAACAGGACCTTTCTGAACCAGCTTTCATGCTCTTAAATGTGGCTGCTTTGTGTGGCTCCTCACTGTGAGCAAGGGACAGCCCCACTAGTTCCTTTTCTTCTGAGCCAGACCTTTCTCAAAGGGACCAATTAATTTTAGAACTCATTTGAAGCTCACCTGGCAGTGGGGCTCAGTGTGAAGTTCCTGTTTCTACCCTGATGCTTCTGGTTCCTGGAGTTCCAGACCAAGTCCAACCCTGCTAATTATGAAATAGAGATAAAGATCTTGAAATCATGCAATATACTTAATTGTAACCAACTTTATCAACCTATCTTTGTAATAATTTAGCAATAAAAATGACATTTCTTTCTGTGCTCACTGTGGTTAGTTTATAGACCATCCCTAGAAGAAAACAAAAGTCTTGCTCTGTGGCCCAGGCTGGCCCTGCAGTTCTGGAGTACAGATGCTGTCACGTCTGGATGTCAGGGACAGCTGCACATCTACATTTTCCACACTCGGGGCTGACCAAGCAAAGGACCTTAGTTGAGCTTGCTGGCCGTCCAGTCTAGCATCACTCTTACTCCAATAATTCGGAAGTTCCATTTTAGAGAGCCGAGCCTGTCTCAAAAATAAATAGAAAATAAAGTGGAGAACAACAGAGGAAGAACCAAACATCATCATCCCCTGGAATACAGATGCATGCACACACACACACACACGAACACTTAACACATGCATAAACCACCATCCCCTGGAATGCAGATGTGCGCACACAGAAACACTTACACATGCATAGACCACAAAGAAGAAACAGAAACCTTTTACCACCCAAAACTAAGCTAACCACACTTCTGTTAGAAGGACCCCCACCCTTATATATGTGCAGCAGGTTCAGCAAGCTGCTGGCCTCAATTAACCTGAGTCTATAGCCTAAAATGAGCTCACAGGTACCTCACATGTTCCTGTAACAACCGTTGGGTCGCAAGAATGACAGTCATTTACACCTCCCTTGCTTACAACTTTCCAGAGGGGCCAAAGAGATGAAGCTCAGTGATAACTGAGTTGAAAACGAAAGCATTAGGGCTTTAGCTCAGAGGCACAGCACCTGCCTATCATGAATGAACACGTCCTTGGGTTCAATGGCCAGTACTGTACACAGCAAACACGCACTAAAGCACTATACAGACTGGTTAAAACAAGCCATGCAAACCCTGAGGTAAACAGACTGTCCTGAAACACGATGGACAGAATGAAAACATTAACCAAGGAGAGACAACCAAACAAGACCCAAGGACCTAAATATATAAAATATTTTGTCAGGACAGAATTTCATAGGTTACAAGGGCCTGGAAACAATATGCTTTCTCAGATAGCCAGGATGTGAAATCACGTATGTATAGCAGATGGCAGAAGTAGAGCAATGCATCACACCCATGGAAGGCTTGAGGGTCAGTTCCATGTTCCACAGTGCACTCCAGAAATGCACCTGTCCTAGCACCTTTCAGTTCTAGTACATGCCCCGGGACATGTATGAAGATGACTGCACCATCCCAGATACAGAAACCCAGTTCTCAACAGAACACTGGCATGCATGTAACCAGAAATGAGAAAAGGAAAACTTCAACTACAGCTGTGGATCAAAATGAAAGGACTTCGGAATAGTGAATTAAAGGCACAAAATCACAAGATTCATGTCTATTAACTGACCTGCAATACTTGGCAAACACAGGCTGTAAAAGGCAGGTGCAGATCACTAGATCTCACAGGTGGGGCAGCAACGGGGACTAGTGTTTCACATAGAGTCTAATACGCATTACATATCTTAACTTTCAAAAGCCAGAAGCAATGGGTGACTTGGTCTTTTGTCTCAACTTACCAAAACTCACACTAATGCATTAAAAGCACAATAAAGATTATCATGTGCCCACTGAGAGATGAGAAGGACGGCTTCTACTCCCAGTGTGGGGTCAGCCTTCGTCTTCAGACTGCTGTCTTTAGGTTACCTTGTGCAGATTCTATAAACACACACACACACAGTGTTCATGGATGTTTTAACCCCCCACATACACCCCTTAATGATAATGGGAGCAGTAGTACATTGTCTACAATAGCTGAGCCACTTACCAGGGATTAGTTGCACATACATCTCATGTGTTTCTACCTAAAGAAGTAGAGGTAACAACCTAAATGTTACACTAGCCGATATTAATATTAACAGCACTTTATATACAAGTGGTTTTTTTTTTCTTTCAGAGACACAGTCTCATCATCTAGCCCAGGCTGACCACAAACTCAAGACTCCCCTGGTTCTCTTCCAAATGCTAGAATACGGTAGATGCCGCCATGCTTGGCTCTAAGGCACTCTTTCCTAATATAGAAGTGCTCTATATTAAAAAATAACCACAGTCTTTAGAAACCTTTGAGCTAAATAATACTATTATTATTCCAACTTCTGCTGGGGACGTGGAGCACCAGACAGGCAGGTCAGTAGCCTTCCGGGCAACTCAAGATTTGAATCCATCTGGCCCCAGTGTCTATGCTTCTAACCACTTACCATGTGGTATGTACCTAACTGCAGACACAAAGCAATCGCCAAATGTTCTCAACACATTAATTTTGTTAATTAATTCAGATACCGGAGATGAGTATTTTTCTTTTCTAGATTTATTATGTATACAGTGCTCTGCCTGCATGTGTCCCTGCAAACAGAAGCTGGCACCAGATCTTATTACCGGTGGTTGTGAGCCACCATATGGTTGCTGGGAATTAAACTCAGGACCTCTGGAAGAGCAGTCAATGCTCTTAACCTCTGAGCCATCTCTCCAGCCCTAGATGAGTATTATTCTAACATTTCATTGCTTTTATAAACCCAAAGATTAAATACTTTAATAACACTTTTTATATAGGCCATGCTTATAGGTGTTTTAGTCCCCTTCACCTTAATGGTAGCATTACGAAAACTCTCACTACACACAAACCTGTAAATATATTTATAGCTCTTAAACATGCTCCAAAATTACAGTATCAGCTATGTATCACCTACATTCTTTGGTGCACCTTTACTGATGGGAACTGGAGATGTCCAGGAGGCTGAGTGATGAAGAGCCACACCACTGGAGGGCGGAGTCTATTCACTGGCTCAACCTTTTTTATATATAATCGACTACACATAAGTATTTACTTTGTATGAGCTGAACTCTTGACTTTGCCATCCTCATCTATGTAGCCAAATGATTCTGCTTGATTTCTACATCCTTAAACTGTTTACAGTCCTATTAAACTATTCTTAACGTTGGAAGGCCTTGGTTAAAAGAAAACAATGTAGCACAAAAGGTCCCTGAACAGAGGACTGCAGTCTAATATGTCTGTCACATGAAGCTGGAAAGAGAATTATGCCAAACTAAAACTGAACAATTCTGGTGTTTCTTCACCCAACAGCCCAGCATAAAAAGCGTGGTCTATGGCAGAATTCCTGCATCTCCATTTTATCCATGCAGCAAGACAGAAGGAAAAAGAGGCAGCAGTTAGCTATCTCTCCAGTGAGGTCTGACAGACTATCTCATGTCTTTACTGTCCCCACATCATCTGCATAAGGCACCTACCTGCAACCCCACCACATGGGAGGCCAACGCAAGGACACGCTTAAGTTTAAGGCCAGGCTGAGCTACAGACAACAAGACACTCTCTAAGGGAAAAATAAAAACTCAGGTTATTATGATTTCAGAACACTTCCTGTTTGTAAACAGCACAAGTTATTTTAACATGTCACAGAAACTCAAGATCCCTTTCCAGAACCAGGAAAGAAAGTAATTTCACATTGGTTTTTAGCTGAGACAATCGACCTGTCAATAATCAAGGATCTATGAAGGAAAGGGACTGGAAGCCTTTGCCTATGTGCTATAGCGATGAGGGGGGGGGGTGGAGGGAGAGAACCACTCAGCAAACTGCTTGTTTAGCTCAGTCCTCAGCTCCACACCACCAGAGTCACATTAATGACACCTACTACTGAAGACATTTAATTCTGGCCATAAACATCCAAAGGAAGGACAACGTTGAAATTATATTTATTAATGTTTTCTTATACATAATGTACTCTATTAGAGTTGGGGAAAAGGAGACCCCACACACACACTCAAGTTGAGATAAGAACTTTACTGTCTTTTACAAAACCTAATTAGAACTGACAATGTTATGGTTAGTTCTTAATTCCTGAGAACTGGAACATCATTAAGTTTTCTGTGAATTTACAACAAAACACTCATGTTAATATTTCAGTTACAGTATGTCTGAAAAAAATGTTAGCAAGGAAAACCATCATCTAATGTATGCATTAACTCAAGCGTGAATACACTGAAGCCCTGTTGCTCTGCAGTTTAATACCATTTAAATACATTTCTCTTCAGAGATTTTATTTCAACTATATGAGCTTATTATAACTCTTCCAGACTGTAGTGACATTAGTTCTAACTACAGGTAGAACAATTATCTGTCACTTTCTTCCCAATTTTAAGTGTCCAGGGAGACAGTATGTAAACTCTAATGTGCAGGAATAATGATCAATGAACATTTTTTTAAATGAAAGAAAATACTGGTACTATAAAATGGTGACAAATCTGATATAATCAAATCCAATATCATTAATATAAACATTTATAATAATGAAAATATAAATTATTAATTATGCAGCATGCTTTAGGGCCATCTCTACAGTTAGTATCAATTACAAACATTAAATGCCTTTAAGCCATCCTTTGTTCATAATTCTCTAAACCATGTTTAACATAATAAAAAACATTTCCAATCTATTCTGTTTCTTCTGATTTAACAGTCATAGTATTTAGCTTGGTCTGGGGAAGTTCCCGAGCCTAATCAGTGAGTCCCAGGCAGGACCCTGTACCTCCACACTCCAAAAGCTGGGGCCACGGAGCCATGTCAGAATCTAAGTGTTAGGATTATTTGCAAGATTTATCCAAAGAAATAGTTACGCAGGCAAATGCAACAGAAAAACAAGCATTTCCAAAAGAAATGTCTGTATTACATCTAAAGTTTTAAACCTTCCTTTTCACCCCAAAGGCATCATTTTATTATACTTTCAAAAGGCCATGACGGTTCCACTAACTAGCTAGCACAGCTTCACAAAAGTAACGCTGGCCGCTTGTTAGGAACTACATTTCCTCACGGTCTTTCTTTCTTTGAACATCAGAAAGTGACGTACTAGTTCCATTCTCACAGTGGTAATTACTGAAAGCCTGCCATAGTGCAGTTATCATTTAATCATTAGACTGGATTTAAAGTAAAAATCTGTCTAAATTGCCACCAAAATTTCAATTTAATGTAATGAAGAAACCTGAGTTTGGATGTAGAATAATTCACTCTTTTTTCCCCATTAACAGAGTGCCTTCAAATGCAGTGAAGCTTCAAGTGGGAGTCTATGGCTTAATCTGAGTTTTCTTTGAGATTAAGTAAATCTTAAATTTAAAGCAACTGTTGGAGTATAAATGTTCCCAAAGCAATGTAAACTATTGTAAAATGTCTTGTCAGACATCAGCAGCTCATGAAGAGTCACATAGGACTGAACAACAGATGAAGGATCACAGGTTAGCCACACTGCACAGACGGTCACACAGCACCTCACCTCTAGCGTCAATGCATCCTCAGTCTGATCAGATGGTCACGAATTTCAAGCTCAACTCTCTTTAAATTGAGTATTTACTGGCTGTGTACAGCATATGCACCGACTTTCCCAAGACTTGAGATCAATATGGATCAAAGACACACACAAATTACAAACACATGGAGTACAGGAGATGGAAGCAATGGTGTGGGGATCTGGACTTTCCCTTTGATAGCTTCACGTCAAAGAGTCCAGCAGGAGCATCTTCTGCCTACACCCCAAAGATCCAATTTTAATATCTGCTTCTCAGCCCTTGAAAACCAGAGCATTAGAAATAAAATGGGCTTGACTCCAGAGCACTGCCATACAGAATTTTCCATGATGTGACCTAGGAAATGACAATTTGTCGAGCAGTCTGTAATCCACGGCACTGGGACGGTATCACGATGACCCCAGACCATCATCTCACAACAGGGTCTGCAGATGCAGTGCCCTCAGGGACATCTCCATTGCTCGTTTTAGTTTCTTCTGAAAGCAAGAGAGAAAATATCAATGGAAATACTTGTCAGTTTTTAAAAAGTTAACTAATAAATACAATTTGAAAAAAGCTATACTACTAAATGTCAATTTACAAAGTTGCATCCATGAAGTATTTTTCTAACATCACAAATTATATTAGTTTGTTTAAATGTTAAAAAAATCTTCCTTCCATCAGCTAAGCCAGACAGGAAACCAGACTGCCATTACTGACGCAAACACAGCTAGAACGCATGTGTCAGAACAGTTTGGGTGAGCAACTTGCCATCAGTAAGAGTATTTATTTGTCTGTGTGTATGGTATGGACATAAGTGTACACACGTATGGTGCATGTGTGTACACACTCACACATGGAAACCAGACGATGGAGATTGGGTATCTACCTCTATCACTTGCCTCATTTTAAAAAATTTTTATTTATATTTTTTTTCTTTTCTGCATGGGTATTTTGCCTACATGTATGTGTGGTGCCCTAGTAGGCCAAAAGAGGGTGTCAGATCCCCTGGAACTGGGGTTATAGATGGTTGTGAGCTGCCATGTGGATTCTGAAGTGAACCCAAACGCAGATCATCTGGAAGAGTTCCAGTGCTTTTAACTGTGGAGACATTTCTTTGGTTCCTAGGTTTTTTCTTTTTTTAAAAAGATATATTTATTAGTGATATATACAGTGTCCTGTCCGCATGTATGCCTACCCGCCAGAAGAGGGCACCAGATCTCATTACAGGTGGTTGTGAGCCACCATGTGGCTGCTGGCAATTGAACTCAGGACCTCTGGAAGAACAGCCAATGCTCTCAACCTCTGAGCCATCTCTCCAGCCCTGGTCCCTAGTTTTTTGATACAGGGTCTCTACAACAGAACCCAGAGCTTTCTTGGCTAAACTGGCTGGCCAGTGAGTCCCATTGATGAGCATACATGCTACCATGCCTGGCTTTTACATGCATGCTGGAGAGTTAAACTTAGGTTCTCTAAGCATTGTACCTACTAAACAATCTTCCCAGTTCCTTTTTTCATTTTTTGAGACTTTGCAGGCCAGACTTGTCTAGAGTTTCTGTAGTTTATGGTAGCTTTAAACTCAGTGATCTGCTTCAGCCTCCCAAATATTAAGATTACAGGCATGAGTCATTGCCCCAGAATCATAATGTATTTATTTTTTACATTTTGGTTTTTCAAGACAGGGTTTCTCTGTGCAGCCCTGGCTGGCCTCTGCCTCTCAAGTGCTGGGTTAGAGGCGTGCCCCGCCACAGCCTTTTATTATTTGTGTCAGCAAATTGTTGGCACTTTGTGCAAAACGTCATGTTAGCAGCACAGCACTGAGCACAGCTGTGATGAGAAGACTGACCAGACATGTTGAGTGACATCACCAGACAGTGTCCCAAACAACAGGACGCAGCAACAAGCTCCACAGGACCAGCCTGAAGGCTGCTGTGGCCGTCTTCATGCTTCAGGCCGTAAAGCAAACACAAAACCCACTTGCAGTTTGCTCAGTCAGCAGCAGTAAAACCAAACAGTGCGGACAAGGTGTCCCTTTATAGAGACGGAGTCATTTCCAGGACACGCTTTTTAGTCCAGATTTTAAAAATACCTGGATGTGCTTCTGATACCTAGTACTGATAAGAGACCCTTAACACATACAACACTGACAAGAATAAACCGGTTTACGTAAGTCTACTCAAAGGAACAGCCTCCGCTCAATGCAAAAATGAAAAAAAATTAAAAACCACCTTTTTTGAAAATATTTTACATTTCAATTTATGAAAAATTAACATGACAGATAAAACATGGAAAAAAAACCATAAAATTCTAAATGTTACCTAGCTCCTGTACCTACACCCGTTTCATAATTTCCACAATGGAATGAACCAGATATTCCTCAGAGTAGACAATCATTCTTCCATGTCACGCCTGAGCGAGACAGAGACCTGAGCTGTGCACACTGAGTGTGTGAGCCCCGCCCCCTACAGACTAGGGTGGGCACAAGGCTCGTGCACACTGAATGAGGTGTGTGAGCCCCGCCCCCTACAGACTAGGGTGGGCACAAGGCTCTCCACGGTGGCTCGGACAGAAATAACTACCTGGCGTGGACCTCACCACGCAGAGCGGATGCTGTCTGTGCCACGCGCATCGCAGGGATTTCCCACCTCCTCAACAAGCACTGTCACCTCGGGCATCTGTGCAGCTCAGCTGTTTGCTGTGGACCAGCCTCCTCCTCTCCTGACACAGGCTTGAGCAGTACGGAAAAGGAAGCCGCTTGTTAAGTTGTTTGTTCGACAAACTAGAACACGGACTTAAGGAATGAAGTAACCCTTTCTCCACACCACACGGGATCCATATGGTGTTAGTAAAAGATTCACTTCTAGGTCTATATGACTTTCCAAAAGGTTAAGTAAGCTAGAAATCTGACAAGAAGATGGAACACTGTTGTCTACTGTCACTGGTCTGTGCACAATTGTGCCACTCACTAACCTTCCTTCTCTTTCTTTTCTTGATTCTCTTCAGCCGCAGTCTTGTCTGCTCTGAAGAAAATTCTTGCACTGCTCAGTGAGAAATAAAGCAGTTCAAATTCCTACATGAGAAAATTTGAAATAAAAAGGGAAATACTTTAAACAAAACAACAAAGTAGCATTTTAATGTCTCTAAAGGAGTTCTAAGTACCCTGGCCATACCCATGCACATGTGTGTATGGTGTGTCCAAGCCTGTTCACATGTGTGACTGGGAATCCGTGCGTGCGCACTGCCCCAAAGTTGAAGTCAGGTGTCCTCCTCAATTACTCTCCACGTCACATATTAAGGCCTGGTCCTGTCACTCAAACCCGGGGCTCACAGATTCTGGGTAGACTAGCTAGGCAGCTTTCTGGAAGGCACTTCCTGAATCTGCTTTCTAAGTGCGAGGATTACAGGCAACTACGCCTTCCCAGTTTTTCCACAGGTTCTGGGGACCTGAACTCCAGTTCACAGGCTTGTAGGACAAGCACTTCATACACTGCCATGCTGCCCAGCCCAATCTAATTTTTTATGACCAAATGACTTCCAAATATCAATTCTAACATGTATTCTTTTTACTGCTACTATCTCATATCACTTGGAGTGCACATCATTACATCATCAGTCAGTGGGATCTGGACCGAGGCCCTACCTGCAGATAGACCTCCAGTCGCTTCTGAGTGAGGTTCATGGTCTGCAGCAGCTTCTCATCTTGACTAGTTGACTGTACATTCTGTTGCTTAGCAACTGCTCTTATCTCCTTTATGTACTTTTCTCTAACAGACTGGAACCAATGAAGTGAATCAAACTCCTGGTACTGATCCAAAAGCTTTAAGGTATAAGCCACACCTATAGTAAACCAAAATTTAAATTTCACTGAGTATAGTCCTTCTGTCTTTCTCCTGCACCCACAGATCCAAGCACTAAGCTAGTCACTTGAATCAACACTTTCAAATCACATTTCACAGCAAAAATGATAGTTAACCAGGGTTCTCTTCTAGGTTCCTTAGTTTAAGGGGGAAAAAGGTGAAAAGTATAAAAAAAGAAAAAAAGACTAAAACAATACAATCCTGGACATCATCAGGAAAAATGAGCTGTCCATGGTCAAAATACAAAGATGAACAGATAGAAAAGAAATGAGGACGACTACATGGGCACCAGTGAAACCAAACAGAAGATGAAAGGCGAAAGCCACACAAAGCCAGCGCAGACAGAGGGCAAGCTGGGCACAGTATTTCTGTTCTAATGATGAAACAGGTGATGGAAAGGCCTGGTGAGAAGCTGTGCTAACAGCAGGCACTCCTTAGAGAAAACAGCATATTTTAGGGTGCACATGAATCTATTTTCAAGTAAATTTTTCTGAGAGCCTACTTTAAGGTAAACACAGAATGGATGGGAAAACAGCTATGTCGCGCTCACCCATGGCGAAACCGTCGTCGGTAAACGCCGCTCCAGTTTTATTTTTTTTATTCAATTTCTCTTTGCAGCTTATAGAATGTTCTACAAAGTTGAGCGTCTAAAAGAAAAGAAGACACAGAAAAACAACTGAGCTAATAAAATCCATGAATTTGCTACAACAGACATTTCAAGAACTACAAACAGAATTTCTTCTCAGCTCCTGAACATTTGCCTTGAGTAAACTGGCTCCTGGTGAGGACACAATCCCCTAAGTGTCTCTCGAGCGCTGTTCTGCCAAGTCCGCTAGTATGAGACTCCCCTCCACTGCTCTTACCCTGGCACAGTGCTCAGGGAAACTCACTGTGCACACTTTAGTGAGAACATTCACTCTTAGGAGATTCTGACCCAAAGTGAAACACAAGGAAACATGGGGAGCAGAAAATGGTTTCGCTTTACCTCAAAACATAAGCACTTTTTACAAAACAATCCTTCCTTCTGCCTCCACAGATCATCCTAAAATACTATGTAGTAGTGGCTCTACTAACTATAAAATATCTGACAATCACAATCTCCCATTTAAGTCTTTTTTTTAAATGGCAGCTCATTATATTTATCTTCTCCCCTGGACTCAGACTATAAAGTACAAAAAATAGCACACTATGTACGACACTTAGTCTATTATATAACTGCACTTTTAAAAAATCCAGACTCTTCTCTCAATTCACCTATGGTTTCACAGATGCCTAGCATGGTCTGTATATGATGTTCTCCAGATTAAAGGAGCATGGGGAGGATTCAAGTCAGTACACAGTGTTACCAAATAGCACACACCTTTAACCTTGGCACTCAGATGATGTATATGGGCATCTCACATTAGAGAGATCAAAACAACAGGAAACAATAGATGTATGAAACAGAAAGGAAGGCGTTTGGTGTTGGGGAACAATTTCTAATAGGTGATGATGCTCATATACTAGGTAATTAGCAATTCAAGAAAAGGGGGTTTTATTTTGAGCACTTACAAATTTTTTCTTTTGTTTTTATGTGTATGCATGTTTGCCTGCATGAATATATATGCACCGTTTGCATGCAGTGCCCACGGAGGTCAGAAGGGGGTGTCGGGTACCCCGGAACTGTAGGTAATGACAGCTCTCTGCTGCCATGTAGCTCCTGAGAGTCAAACTGGGTCTTCTGGAAAAGCAGCAGTGCTAGTACCCACTGACGCATGCCTCCCGCATGAAACACCATCGGATATAGTGCAGACTGGCCAGGGATGGAGTTTTCAACTCTGGATCCTCCTGTTTCTTTCTACCTACAAAATGGACCGTCACACCCAGACTGCACCCGCATGCTAGACAAGCACTGCACTCAAGTCGCACCCATGAAAACTCTTGACCCGAGTCAGATGTAGTAAGAAGCTATCACGTGCTTCTTATTTTAAAGACAGCTACTTCGGTACAGAAACATCCTAAGATCAGACTGATTGCTAATATATACCTTTCTAAACTCATTTCTCTCGCTGCAATAACTGTTTCTATAATGTAACTTGTGATGACTTGAGCTATTTTTAGAGAGCAACTATGGAATTAGCAAAGAAAACAAACATTTCATGAGAAAGCACTACAAAGTCATTACAGATGCAGGTGTTCACAGCTGAAAGGGAAAGTTATTCCGAAAAGATATGTTAGAACAAACCTGACATCGTAAGTTGATCTGCAGGAAGCAGTTAAAATGATTCTATGGCAAAATTCTGTGTAAAGATCCTACGGCATACGTGGAAGCATGCACTCTCCAGTGGCTGCCAGGCTTCCTCTTGCCATTAGTAAGACCCTGCCAGCTATGAAATTTCAGCTGCAAGTCCAAGCTTTTGGTCCTAACTGCTGACATCACAGTCCCATTGATAGCCAGAGGTATGAATGTACTTCATGCTTTATGGAAACAATCTGTAGTAACACCTATTAAAAACTCACTTCTAGTTTTTCAAATACTCACTAGAGGAGGGACAATGATATAGAAATTCCGGAGATGTATATTCTTTGGCCTTCGAAATTCTGGAGCAAAAACATCTACAAGCATTTTGAAATATTCTGTGCCTTCAGCAGAATTTCGGGTATGATCACTGAGGACTGAGTCCAAATGCCTACAAAACAAAACAAAACATTCCTTGGTGTAGCTTTTTAAAAATCCAGGTCTTTCATTAGGTTAAATAATGCTACTCCAAATCAGGAAACAGCATAAAGTTTCCTTGGACTTCAGGATGAGCGGAAACTAATCAGTATCACTTAATGAACTTAGTCCCTAAAAAAGAACACAGCATCCTTAAAGAGCAGCTTGTATTTCTTTTCCTTTCCTTTTTTTTTTGCACTCATTCATTGTGTTCATACACTCGTATGTATGACTGTGCATGTGTCATGCACATGTATACACACCTGAATGTAAGTCAGAAGACAACTTGTGGAGTCAGTTTGTTTTTACCATGTGGGTTCTGAGGGTGAGATGCAGGTTGCTAGGCTAAGTGGCAAGTGCTCTTACTTGCTGAGCCACCTCACCATCCAACTCTTTAAAACGTTAGTGGAATAGTGTCCGTATAGGCATGCAGGTTTGGTAGCAAGGATTTTATGCATTAAATGATCTTGTTGGCTGGGTCTCTATTTCTTGAGAACCCATCTTCACTGTAAATATATCCTGCTGCACTAAACCTCTTCACTACTGTTTCTAGCATCTGTTTAGCCTCCATCTGGTCCTCTTTCAGAGCTGAACGCCTCACAATCTTCAAAACCAACAGCTTCTATGGCTGGGGATTAAGTAGAAGCACTACTATTCTCAAGCTCCATCAGTGGAAGGTTTTCTAAGATGCACATGAAGCAACGAGAGATGCTCTTCATCCTGTGGCAGGCTCCATCCTAATGCACTGGGAGTGTGGGAACTGAAGTAGAACTGCACTGAGTACCCCTAAGCTATTAACAGCACAGCGTAGCAGCAGACCACACCGCTGCAGAGGACCCTGTGGTTCCCTAACATCTCCAGGCTGGGAGTTGCTCCTCCCTGTTGCCCAGCCCAGCATCACAACAATCACAGTGCATAATACTTGCCTGGAAAAAGAATTAAAATAAAAAACAAGTAATATGGTTTCAACTGAATGCTTATCATTTTTATAATATTATAAAAACTAAAGTTAAAATTATTTAGTTCAGACACCATCTGTATATCCAACTCTTTCTTGGAAGCAAGCCTCCACTAACTTTTTTCCATCACCCTAGAGCCTCCATGGAAGGCTGGGAACTGAAGCCCTCTACAATAGCAGCCAAGTGCTCTTAACCACGGAGCCATGGCTTCAGGACTGGCTGACTTGGTTTTAAGAAAGAGGTTTTAGGTCACCTACAGTCACTTGCTCCAGACAGGAATGTGACTGGCAGCTGCATATGCATGGCACTCTCCAGAAGATCACTTTCTGGTCAAGTTGGAAAGATCTTAGGAACGACGTATTTCCTAAGTTGAGACTACAAACACGGTCATACCTATCTTCTCACTGCCTTCTGGAAGCGAATCTCAGTGTCCCAGTCTTGGCCACTCCCCAGCTTACCTGGCTGCTCTGAGTGTTTCTTCTGCAAGCCCTTCCTCCTTTACTAGCTCTTCAAAGCTCACAATGTCTTCAAGATCCGGCACGAATCTACGTGAGAATTTGAGAAAGAATTTATGGGGGCAAGTAAAATATACGCAACCAACACATACATGAAGTATGTGTTGGGAAAAAATTAAGTATGTATTTGGGGAAAAACTTGGATTTCAAGTAATATTGTTAATATCACTTTAGTTCCAATCAAACTTTATGAAATCACATTCTGATATTCAAAATTAGCAATCTTTACATTCATTAGTTATGCTGATAAAATCACTTCACTGTATTTAAAGAAATATTTTCAAAAACAGTTTTTAAAAAAATCTTTTTTTAAAAAAAAATTTTAAACAGACTTATTTCTACTTTATGTGTATGGGTATTTGCCTGCCTGTGTGTCTGTGTGCCACACCTGTGGAGACTGAAAGCGGGTGTTGAATCCCCTGGATCTAGAATTACAGCCAGTTGTTTGCAGCCATATGGGTGCTGGGAATGTACCCAAGTACTCTGGAGGAGTAAATGCTATACCATTTTTCTAGTCCCCTAATATAATCTTAAAATATAAGAGCTAAAAGTTCCTCAGGTGTTAGGATCAATGTTTTCTTCACTAGGAAGAAAACAAGTTTACTGAGTATACATCAAAGGGGCAGAGGGTTAGGCATTAACACCTCAAATGTATTTAAAAAGAACAAGTACATTTTCTACAGTATTATGGAAGAAAGATAAAATTTCACAAACAAGGCAGAAATCATGTTTAAATTCATACCTAATGGCATTGCTGCTACAGTGAAGACCACCAGATCTTATCATCCGTATATAGCCCATAGCATTACCTTCAAAAATTACACACAAAAAGAAAGCACATTTTTACATGAGCAATTCTAACAATCAGGATAAGATACATACAGTAATCAACTGATAAGTTTCCATTCCTAAATACCAAAATATTCTGCTTTAATTTTAATTTCTGTTCCATAAAAAGAAAAACAGTTGTGCATTTAAAAGTTAAATTTAGATATATACAGACATTACTATTTTAAGATAAATATAAGTCAGTTGATAAATTAAAACCATTAATTGCTAGCTAGCTTCATTAAAATGATCAAACATTTTTAAATTATAGTATAATTTCCCACACACTCCTCTGAAGTACTGTCAGGAAATCTTTATTTGGGACCTCCCAAATTTGTCTCTCTAGCCTGGACTCCTCTGATCTCTAGACTTTTACCCAGTATTCATACTATATATATCAAAGGCAAATTTAAAATTTTAATTACACACAAGTCAAACTAAAGATCTTTATCCCCAAGTATATTTCCTCTTTCAGAAACAGCCAATTCCATCCTCGCAGTTGCTCAGGGCAAATGCCCTGACACTATCCCGACTCTTTTCTTTCTTTCACATCTCATACCCAATCAGTGGACAAATTATACCGGTTCTACCCTGAAATAGAGGCGGAATCTGGCTGAAGGTACACTGCAGTGGTAGCGTTCCTGTCTAACGTGTGAGGACCTGGGTTCAATTTCCAGGAGCAGTGGACATAGGAAAAGAAGTTCAAACGTTATTGCCCTGTTTCACCATCAAAGTCTCCTGCCTAGACCACTGTGATAGGCAAGGACTGGCTGGGCGTCCCCAACACCACCTTCAGCACCCGCAGTGCCCTCCATCTCATCAACTTAAGGACCCATAAACTCAACTGCGGAGTGCCATGTCCTCCCTGAAAACTACAGTGGCTCCATCAGAACGGCATCTTCTCCATGTGTCCGCACAGCTCTGCAGATTCTGCCCAGGGCTGCTGTCCACGTGTACCTTGCTACTCGGGTCTTCATTAGCTTCGTTCCAGCCCTATTCCAGACTATTCCTCAAAAATGCCCGGGAGACTTATGGCTTTTACACTTCCATTGCCTGTCTGATACTCTCTTTCCCCAGATACACACAAGGTTTATTCTGTCCCATTACTTAGGTTCCTGTTCAAATTTCACTTCCTTGAAAGTCTTCCTGAATATCACTGCACAGGACTGCTCAGCCCACCACATTTTACCCAGAACGTCTTAACAGGTACCCTGTCTTTTTGTCTGCCTTTCTCCTCAACTAGGATAAGGACCCACTGAGTTACAGCTCTGCCTTCTTCACTATACCATCCCTAAAGCAAACAAGTCCTGAGTCACAAATGGAATTCGATAAGATAGGCCAAATAAAAAGTAACAGTTAATATCTCATAAGCATTATAGTTCCGATGTTAATGCTACACAGTAACAATCATGACCTACGTTAAGGCCTATTCCAACTGTTCAAGCTTTTTAAAAAATATGTAATGTGCATTTTTAAAAAATTATATATTTTAGAGTATGTCACGTCTCTGTAGGGTTTTTTAAATATACAATTTATTATGCAAATGCCTAATGTGTTATAACAAATTTTACTGAACTGTTTATTGGTAGTTCCTACACAGCACTTTAGTAAGTGGAATGAAGTCAAGCAGAAGCACTCACACAATATGTGAGCTGCCTCATATATGTGGTGTGTGTGATTCTGGTACTCGCACAATACGTGAGCTGCCTCATATATGTGGTGTGTGTGATTCTGGTACTTGCGCTATATTTCTCAATACTTTGAAGTTACTTACCAATCTGGCTGATGAGCTGCCTGAACTGGTCAAGGTAGCTCTGTCCCTCTGGTGTGATTCCAAGTTTTCTTATGCCACGATTGAATTTTTCTGCTCTATCAAAAGGATACTAAAGAGATAAATTTAAGGATATCTTTAGGCCCTTAAAATATAAAATCCTTAGTAAATGGCTCATGAAATGTATCACTGTCTTTCTAATATTGTATTTCATTATTCTTTATAAAAATAAGTCACTCAAGTCTAATGACAAATCTGTAACAAGAAGCCCTGCTCGTGTTCAGACCAATGCTTCTGCTGCTGCTCAGCTAAAGGGAGAAACTGATGACACTCAGCTCATTCCCACCACAGGAGCCACCTAGCCCTCACCACTCTATCAGACCGAGAGAAGGAACTGAGCCAGTAACTGCATGTGTTCACAGACTTGTAAACAAGTTTCTATAGGCCTGTTGCTGAAGAATTTACAGACACATTCCTTCCAAATGAATAAATAAGCTGCTTAAAATGCTAAATTCAGTAGCACAAACCTATGATGCCAGCACTGGAGAGGCAAAAGCAAGAAGATCAGAGTTCAAGACCCTCCTTGGCTATGTAGCAAGTGTGAGGTCAGTCTCACATGAGACCCTGTCTCAAAAACCAAAACAGAAAAAAAATTTCTAGTTGCCTTCATCAGTTTAGAGTGGAAAAGTCTTTCCAAGTTCTGGCTAACACTTCCTGCAATGACACCGCTCTCTACAGCAGCGTGGTGGCCTGTCACCCCCATTCCCTCTACAGACGATGTCCTGTCACTAATTCCTGCATTACCATGGAATACACTGAGGAACTAGGTGAACCTTTGTGTAATTCACACAGTTCTACAAACAGCGGAGCAGACGCAGAACCCATCTAAGCCGGTGAGTTCTCTATCTTCAGTTATGGCCTCCGTCCTAACTTCCTACATGGCAACAGCTTTTTACCTCACACTGGGAAAACTCACACTGACGACAAAGAGAATTCTGTTTATGAGCACAGGTTCTGCTGTTTTTGGCTGTTTCAGGTGTATTTTTGTTTTCCTTATGGTACCGGGGACAAGGCGGACAAGTCCACTGCCAAGAAGCTACATCCCCAGCCCCCAAAACCAGCATTGCTAAAAACTACTGGTAGGATATCAACTGTGCAATATTTCTGGAGTATCAGATAGCATGTGCCAGAAATCTGCCTTAAGCCCACAGAGAGAGAACACAGGAAGCTACAGGAAAGCAGGAGAGGAGGGCGGACACAGGAGACAAGGGGGAAGACGTGTAGTAACAAAGCCAAGCCTAAGCATCTGTCATTACACAGCAGTCGAATCCAGGGACCTAAGAATACACAGCATACCTTGTGATCATTTTGGTCCTTGATCTCCCTGAAAAACCGAATATCTTTAATCAATCTGGATTTGATATGTTCATCATACATAAACTGGCTAAATATATAGAACTTCTTTTTCAAAAACTGGTAGGTAAAATTAACCTATAAAAGTAAAAAATGAAATGTTAATATGAAATTTCAAATAAATAGTACAGAATAAGTGATCTAAAAGTACTATTTATGAAGTCCAACTAGTAATGGAGCTGAAATATTTAAATAGTTTTTAGTGCCCAAATTCATAGAAGTTTCTACAGACTTCTCTTATACAAGCTGCTCTCTTCTCTTACGGGGGGAGGGGATGGGGGTATTCTTATGATAGGATTCAGACCTACATTGTGGAAAAGTATCAGCCCTACAAGTTCAACCCTAGTATTTAAGCCACTGAAATTCCATATTCTAGCAGAGTAGCAACAACTTAAACATGTACTAATTAATCATTAAATCACAACTGCAATAATTTCTAAAACTTAAAAGTGCAGGTGCTTTGAGAACAACGACTATCTAAAGGCCCAACCCAGATTCACAAATCTTCAGAAAGTGAGCTGAGATTCGAGTATTATGCAGCTCATAAAATTAATTCTGTACTGCAATGGAAGCCTACACTAATCCCTACATCATTACTCTCAAATGTTACTAATGGTGTTGGCCAATTTACAGTCCACATTTATCTCTTTACAGAAATGGATGCTTTACTTATGACATAAATATTTAAGGCATACACGCCTTGGTCTTCTCTACTTTTCTTGTTCTCACCTTCCCGCTTTATTAGTGGGTAACCTGCCACCTCCTGCCTACGTAACTTACGTGAGTATCAATATTCTTCTATTACCAAGAAGGCAGAAAATGTCTGCTTTTCTCACTCCCGAGCCTAGTATACGCCTGATAAACATATCATCTACTACCAACCTGCTAACATGATAAACATATCATCTACTACCAACACTGCTAACATGATAAACATATCATCTACTACCAACACTGCTAACATGATAAACATATCATCTACTACCAACATGCTAACACGATAAACATATCATCTACTACCAACACTGCTAACATGATAAACGTATCATCTACTACCAACACTGCTGACATGATAAACATATCATCTACTACCAACACTGCTAACATGAGCGTTCGCTACAATGGAGGAAAGCATTCTCCTCAACGCCATAACGTATTCACTCTTAAACGCTCAGACGAGACCCCTCTCTGAGGATGCCTTATGCTAATGCTGACTATCTAAATCTCGCTTCCGCACTGGCAACCACTGGATGAAAGCTCTAGTCATACCATACACATCACCTCAGAAACTACAGCCTTCCTCAGGGACCAAAATGACCCCGTCTGGCTTCCAGTCCTCTCCTCATAACCCTTCCCTCACTCCAAGTAGTTTAATGGTCTCTATAAGCATATTTTCCTCCTCTCCTGGAAAAATTAACCATACCTTACAAGAGGAAAAATAGTTTACAAGTTTAGTGGTTTCTACAAGTAACTGCCATTTCAAGTAAGATTCAAAATATTTTTAGTAAATTGCTTATGCACATGGTTATTAAATAATTAGGCATTCTCTACCCTTAAAAACATCACTAATTACAGTAAGTAAACCAGTCCCAGTGACTCATTTCAGAGAGTATGAGAGAACCAACATACAGTGTTCTGACTTCCACTGTTAACAATATGGCCCAGAGGCATGAGAAACCTAATACAGCCTTTTCCATCACAGCGCCAACCAAATTCAACACAATATAACAACAGATATTTTTATTCATACCATCAGAAAAAAATGGAAATTCAGGTGTGATATAAACAGGAAGCAGTGAGTGCTTATCAAAATATTCTATAAAAAATAACCTTCCAAATTACTAAATTCAGCAAGAATTTATTACCCACAAAACCCACAAAAGATGCTTACTGTTGTGTTCATGATCCCTGTCCCATGTGTCCGAATTGAATTAGCAATATGTCGAATATTAATAGTATTCAAATGCTTATTATTGCTTGTCCGTTCAATAAAAATCTGCAATGGAAACAAATTTAGGAATAAGAATACACCCTATCCCAAACGCTGGTTAGTAACCCAAGAAAAAGTTTAAAATCTTTTCATTAAGGATAATTTAATAGAAAGGCCACTAAGATGACATGACCACACTGCAGCAGAGAATAACCAGGGATCTCAACAATTGTGGTGGTGCACGCCTTTAAGGCCAGCATCCAGCACATAAATATCTGCATTCAAGGCTAGCCTGGCCTACTTAGCAAGTTCCAGGCTAGAAAGAGCTATATTGTAAAACCCCGTTTCAAGGGGAGAAAAAAACTCTAAAAAAATTATTCTCTGTTTTACACATGTTATCAACTTTCACCTTTAAAAAGCCAATCACTGGTCTTTTGGCCATTCCATTATAAAGTCATCCCTGTTAAAACTGGGTCTGAGGTGGGCAAGGCTGTGTATTACTGTAATCCCAACACCCTGGAGGCATGAGTCCAAAGCCAGTCTAGGCTAGATGTGAATTTTAGGTCAGTCAGGACTACAGAGTGAAATCTTGCCTTAAAACAAAAAGCAACAAATAAAATCTTTTTCTAAATTCCACTCACCTGATTATTGAGGTTATAGAGGTACCGAGAGACAAATATGTGAATGTTTCTCATAATCTCCAGAACGTCAAGCCCCTACGAAACAATGCACACAGAAAGCCGTGACTGAGCTGAGCGTGGTTAGGCGGCTACGTGTGGGCTAATACTCCACCTGACTGATAACACTGCCGCCTAACAGTCTGCATTATTTTAAAACTACGTAAAAGGCACCACCAAAGCTCCAAGAGCCACGTACACAGCCCTGAGAGTCTGGCTGCTCTGTATTTTATCCTCCCCCATATTCTCACGAGACCCAGAGCACAGCTATCTCCTGACTACCCTTCAACTTCTCCTCTTCTTTTTTTTTTTTTTTAAACAAAGGAAACTAATGACCAGACCCCAAAAGTTACATAAAAGACATCATACATTTGTAAAAATGTATACTACTTCTGGTCTACAAGAGCTAGTTCCAGGACAGCTAAGAGCTGCTACACAGAAAAACCCTGTCTAGAAAACAAACAAACAGGGCTGGAGAGATGGCTCAGAGGTTAAGAGCACTGATTGTTCTTCCAGAGGTCCTGAGTTCAATTCCCAGCAACCACATGGTGGCTCACAACCATCTGTAATGAAATCTGGTGCCCTCTTCTGGACTGCAGGCACACATGCAGAGAGAACACTGTAAACTAAATAAATAAATCTTTAAAAAAAAAGAAAGAAAACAAACAGAAAGAAAAAAAGTGTATACTACTTTTCTGAAATTACACAAGAACTACTCTTCATATGTAATTCTCAAAATCATCAGGTATTATTCTTCTAAACACCAGAAGAAAAGAAAACAAAGCTAAGATAGTCTTCTAAGGTCAAACAGCTAGAACAGACAGAAACTAGAATTTTAGAAAGTCTAATTCCAAAAGTTTATGCTTCTTTTGAGTAGATCAGATCCTTTTAGATTTGGTTGTGTCTGCAGTTATATGAAAGTGTGTGGGGTGGGCATCTAGATCACCTAGAGCTGGACTTAAGGCAGCTGTGAGCCCTCTGCTGTGGGTGCTGAGCTCAGGTCCTCTGCAAGAGCAGTATATGCTCTCAACTGAGTCATCTCTTCAGCTCCCAGATCACTTTATAAACACACACACACACACACACTTATGTTTGTTTTGTTTTTCAAGACAGCATTTTTCTGTGTATCCCTGGCTGTCCTGGAACTTGCTCTGTAGATCAGGCTGGCCTCAAACTCAGAGATCTGCCTGCCTTTGTCTCCCCAGAACTGGAATCAAAGGCATTTACCACATGTGTGTATACGTATGTGCATATACATGTGTACCTTTTTTTTTATGTGTGTGGATGTTTTGCCTACTTGTACACCACTTGTGTGACGGTGCCTGCAAAGATCAGAAGAGGGCACTGGATTCCATGGAACTGAAGTTACAAACCATTAAGAGCATGTAGGTGCTGGGACCCAAACCTAGGTCCACTGCAAGAAAAGTAAGTGCTCTCGATGCTAAACTATCTCTCCAGCCACCAAACACTTTAACCACACTAGAGTCCCCCTTTCTCCGCATGCTTCCCCAGTACTGGAGGTATGAGGTATGCCACACATTACCCTACAGCTGCGCTAGCCAGTGCTCAAAGTGTCACCACAGCAAACTCAAGTATTCGACCTTTGCTACCCCAGACGTTTTTCCACATACTTTTTATCTCCCATGGTCTATAAGCATATGAACTAAATCCTTAAACGTGGTTCATTATCCAGGACTCTCTCGACATATACTATATGCTTAAGTACATGAACAAAAGGAGACACAAAATGATCCTGGAAATAATCCATAAATACAACAGGTTAAAGAAAAATTATGGTACTCAGATTTTGGGACAGACTGTTTCTTTTGATAAATATTAACATGATTACTTTAAAAAGAATTACACATAAAATAACCTAGAACCTGAATTGCTACATTCATAAAATACTGACATATTATAAATTGGCTAATTGAATTAGCAAAACCAAATGCTTCTTTGCAATTTGCACATAACTAGATAGCTGCTTTCCTAATTTATTAAATTAATACACTACACCCATTCAAAATCCAGCCTTGTCTATACTTCTTAGAATTCTGTAGAAGTCATCTCACTATCTTAGTAGATTCCTAAAAAGCCTATGTGTATATACATGTTTGCATTTATTTCATATGTCCAGTAAGGCAATGATAAATTCTTCAGCAAAGCCCATTAAGTATCATCTAATATTTTATCCTTATCAAATATGAGGTTTATGTAACAAAAAATTTTCCTTAAGAACTACATTAAGGGGACATGAGCTATCTCAGTGGTTAAGAGCCTTGTCCTTAGGAGGAACCTGGTTTTGTTCCCAGAACTTACATAGTGATGCAGTACCATCCACAGATGCTCCAGTTCCAGAGATCTGACTTCTTCTGACCTCTGCAGGCGCCAGGCACTCACTTGGTGCAGATACTCACATACAGGCAAAACACTCATACCCATAAAGTAACTGAGTCTAAAAAGAAGTGTGTGTGTATGTGTGTGTATGAGAGAGAGAGAGAGAGAGAGAGAAGTTTCATGAATGAATACTGACATATTGTCTGACCACATCAGGAACTGTACACATACCTGCTCCAGAGTCTGGCTAGGAAGATGTGCCTCTGTCATAACCAACCCATAGCGCTGAGTAGCCAAATTCCTCATTTCGCTGTAAGTGGCCCAATCATGAAGGGCTACTGTTGTGAGGTTGTAGAAAGTCTTGTCTAGGTAGTGAGTTACATACGCTACAAAACAAACCCACAAAATGCCATGTTTAATTCATGAACAGGAAAAGAGAAATGAAGCTAAAAAGGAAAAGAACACCACATAATTTTAAAATTGATTTGTTCCTTTAAAATAATGTGCTAGGGTTGGGCAGTGGTGGCGCATGCCTTTAGCCCAGCACTGGGGAGGCAGAGGCAGGTGGATCTCTGTGAGTTCAAGGCCAGCCTGGTCTACTACACAGGAGTTCCAGGACAGGCTCCAAAGCTACAGAGAAACCAAAAGATAGATAAAATGTGCAAAGCTCAACACTCAGTGGGCTGAGGCAGGAGGAGCATTAAGTTCAAAACTAGTCTCAGCTAGAGGGTGAAACCTTATCTTCAAAGAATTTAAAAACAAACAAAAACACCAAAACAGTGTGTGGTGGGATATACCTGTAATACTGTAATACTCACAGGCCGCAGCGGGACAGAGTCTGAGGTCTGCCTGAGCTACAGACAGGTCCCTGGGCAAGCCTGAGCTACAACACAAGAGGGACACAGCTAGGAAATATAAGAGGGGCAAGGGCCTCAGGGTCTCCTGCTGCTCAGGTCAGAGGGGACACAGCAAGCACTCACCTCGAATATCAATGAAGCGACTGAAGAACCGAATTGGGTTCAGAGAGAAGAACAGAGCCAAGTCCTTCCTGCCGACTCGGAAGGGGTTCCGGTCGTCCAGCTTCAAGTGCGTATGCACAGAAAGCCGCAGGTCCTTCTCAATCTCCTTGCACAGCTTGTCCAGCAAATGCTACTCAGAAGGAATGGAGAGCTGCTCAGGACGACGCTCCCCCCGCAGTGCTCCTACCACTTATGCCTTCACCTTCAGAGCGCACCGAGGAGAAACTTACCAACTAAGTTTCTGATTTAGGATGCTAAACCCTCAATGGTAAAATTTTATTTTTGTTTGAAAAGCTAAATTACCCTGCTTTTTAAACTAGTAACTATTTTTTTTAAGTCGGGGGGCACCTAAATACTGAGACTTCATTTTCATGAATGTAATTAATTCATAAAATTAAATTTAATTCTCATGAAAAATAGCCTGACCAATGGCTTCACTATAATGCACATGAATATGTAATATAAAGCATAAAATTTGTGGAAAGTAGCAGTAAAAGAAGGATCCTGCAATATGCAACAAAGAATGGAGCTGGAGAGATGGCTCAGTGGTTAAGAGCAATGGCTGCTCTTCCAGAGGTCCTGAGTTCGATTCCCAGAAACCACATGGTGGCTCACAGCCACCTGTAATGAGACCTGGTGCCCTCTTTTGGCGTGTGGGCATACATAGAGGCAGAATGTTGTATACATAATAAATAAATCTTTAAAAAAAAAGGAAAGAAAACAGATTGCCTTAGAATTATCATTAACAATCATAGGGCGGCACGCACATGGAGCACATACACACGTACAAGCAACAAAGATACACACAAAGAACATCTGAACAAATTCTCCTAAACCACGAGGACTTTGGGAATGAATGGGCAGATCCAAAGCACTTGTAAGCAAGTGTGAGGACTAAAGTCAGATGCAGTGGTTCTAGCCGGATCCGAGCATGGTGAACAAGAATAAATACCCCAACTACAGCCAACTGGCCTGGTCTGTGGATTGCCTGTCCTGCCTCCAAACAAGCACAGACACCCCAGGTTGGTCTCTGTGAGGACACTTGCACCACAGCACAGGTGCACAGAGAGACAACACACACAAACATACAAATTACACACACATTAAAACACACACACAATTCACTGTCAGGTAACTAAATCAATCATCTTTTCCTATCAGAGTTCCAAATATTACCAGTTATTTATTTTATTTTTAATTAATATTTAATTTATTTGCAAGGTTTGATAACACAAGACAACCAAAAAAAAAAAGAATAAGATCATGCAAAATTTTTCATAATTTCATCACACTGAATATGATTACCTTGGGAGAGTTACTTATTTTTAATCTCATCTTCCAAAAAAAATAATTTATAAATAATTGGTTTGGGCTTTCTTGAAACAAGGGCACGTCTGGAACTCACAATCCTCCTGCCTCACCCTTCTGAGTGCTGGAATTACAAGTGCACTTTATTAAAACCCAGGTTTGCTTAAATAATTTCTGATTCAGTGGAGACAGCTTCAGGCTACCTACCTTCCAAAGCACTGCTCTCAAGCTTTCTCTTCAACACAATCTTACCTCATTTAAAATTTCCATAATTTCCTTGTCATAGCAATCCAGAAGTAGCTCATAGGACTCTAAATGCCTTGAGTGCATCATGGCAGGCACACAGTCTCGTAAAGCACTGAACATGTACTGTCAGGAAAATTAAAACACCCAACTTTAGAAAACAACAGAATTCTAAACAGCACTGTAAAGGCTAATTACAAACAAAGACAAAAATTCTGACCTGAAGGTAATTATTCTATGACTGATTTATTTTCCTAAAAACCTGAAACACACGATTTAAGCACACACATACAAGAGAAAAGCTGACATTTACTAGTCTCTTACTACACAAGCACTCAGTCACGTTTCCTCCCATAAAGAAACTGAGTAACATACAGCCTGCAACAATAAATATCAATCCTGCGGCAGACTCAGTCCAGTGAGCCTAGAATGGCTGACCACACGTAGAGGAGCTAACAGGCAGTCTCACTACCACTGACTACATAAACCTTGATTGGACAGGCATAGTGATGTTCCAAATATCATTACAGGTCAACTTTATGACGGTTTATTAAATCAAATGACCTATTTGAAACTTAAAAAGTGGCAAGAAATGAGGCTTACTCTTTCAGATTACTATTTACTTACATGTAATCTAGCTGCATCAACAGCATTTTCATATACATCATCTAAATAAATTGGGAAGACAGCTCGATGCCAGTATAAAAAACAACAGTCACACTGTGTTTGGACTCTACAATATAAGGTAATAAGCAATTAGTGGTACTCCTCAACAACACAAAACAAAGACTTTATGTACTCTAAGGGGAAGAGGTCTGTCTTCCTCATTTTACATTCTCTAAAATCACTTCACCCAACATTATTACCACACAAAGTCATAAAACTAAGTACCTTTCAAATTGAGCAAAGGTGATAAAACATTTTAATACCCTACATTATCAAAATTCTGTACATGCTTTAGTTTTAAGACTGTTGAAAAACTCAGATTATTAAAGAGATGTTTAAAATAAATTTATTTTCAGCATTATCTGAAATAATACTGTATTACATGTATAACTTACCTGTCTCCAAAGTAAAAAACAAATTTTAAAAGGAAAGACCTTGGTATCCCTCACGGTATTTCTCCAACTCTTGTGCACTCAGCTCTCTCTATTAAGCACCAGCTCTTAGGAGGACCGCTGTCAGACGGGGGCCAGCCTGCGCCACACGGCCAGTTCCAGGCCAACCAGGACTACATAGTGAGACTCAGTACTTTTTTCCTTAAGTCACTATGACCAAATAGCCTGTCACATAGAGCTTACGGCGGCCTCTGTTACCAAAGGACTATTTACAGGAGAAGAGAGCTACCCCAGGTCCATACTTCTCTCAAGGACTGAAAACTAAATACCACGAACTACAAAAATATCAGCTTCTCAGAACAGCGAAGAAAATTACAAACATTAAATGAAAATTGTGCTGTAATGCGATAGTTCAACCATGTCAAAAGTGCTGCATTCACTGTCCCTTCAGGAAACCTACACTCAGGAAAAAAAAAAATTAGAAAAGCATCCCAAGTACTGCAAAAACAAGCCTTCTTCAAATCCATCTGGCCTAATGGCTGGCCTCTGAGACAGCAATTCAAAGTTCATCTCCAAATATAAAACTGCACAAAATGATCCGTCACGATCTTCCAGTGGCTCGCAATGAACAAAGCTTTATATATTATAAAGCAGCAGCTTGAACGTCCAGTAGTGACACCAATACAATAACAACAATGGACACCAGAACCTGCCAAATACCCTGAAGGACACTATTTAGTCTCATGTGAAGCAATTCTTCCAGAGGATTCATGCTTCCTGTGAAAGCAAAGCTAAGTCGGACAATGCTGTAAGCACAGAGTTGCAGAGGAACTAATGCTCCCTGAGGAACGCACTCCTATTTTTGCTGCCAAAGAGAACAAGAGCTGAACGTGGTGGCGCAGCCTGTGGTCTCAGCACTGGGCGGCCAGCCTGGGTAAAAGGGAGTAAAAGGGAGGCCGGAGAGGAAGTGCTGAGGACGAGGAGAGGGAGAAGGCTGCTCTGTCGCAGGGCTTCTGACTGGCACCAAACCCAGCTCTACTCACCGCTCTCTGAGCTCGCTGAGAAGATCCAGCTTTTTCATGACCACTTGGAGGGGAAAGAGCTCTTCATCTTTAAAGGTTTTCTACCAGCGAGAAGGGAAAACACGAAGTGTAACCACAATAAGGCCAAATTTCTTAGGCTAATAAATGAACTGCGAACCTCAGACCTCCTGTTTATTCCATGAATAAGAGTAATAAACTTACCATTTGTGTGCCAACACTTAATGCCAAAGAAACAATAAGTCGCCTTTGCTTCGTACTTGGTCCGTTCAGGGTGTTTTCGGCCAAAACAAGAGCAGACAGCACATCAAGACGCTGTTCACTATACTTTTTGTCTGAAATTACTCTTTTCTTAAAGACCAAACAGAAAATTATTAAGTTTCGATTTTAGAATTGTTAAGTTCCAAAAGAAAAAAACCAGCTCTCTACTCTGTTCTCTCTGGCACACTCAGGGGAGCAGAGCTCTCAATCAGCTCCGTAACTGCCTCTCAGCACCGCCAGGACAGCGGAGGCGGGCCTTAAACAGTCACAGTCATCTAACAAAAAAGAATTCCAAAACAGAATCTCAAAACCTTTCCCTTCCTACTCAGAGTCTAGCTGCCAATGAAGATTCAGACACAGTCCCACTCTCTGCACTCTACAGTGATGTAACCCAGTTCTCACTTTCAGTAAGTTCATGGACACCCAGGCTTCACGATAAGCTAGGCTTTGGGCTAGATGGTCTCCTCTGACTGTTGGCTAATGCAGCAATTACATCAGGGAGTAGCAATCGGAGCACATTTAAGGTGAGCCAGGCTAAGAGCTGAGGCTATCAACACACACCCTGCATAAAGAAACGCCTGTATTAGTCATTCATGGTCGTTTCCCAGAGATTATAATTATTCTCTGGTACAATTCAGGTAACCCTCAAGATTACAAAATGCAATGGATAAAGCACTATAGAAATAACACATTGCAGGAACAAAATAAAGAGGCTAAATCAGGAAATGCAGATAAAACAGAGTAACACGATAGTTTAATTATGCCAAGTACAGAGAACACAGTAATCTGCATACCTTGGCTACAGCAATAGAATTAAGAGCCTGATGTTGAAGGTGTTGGGTTATATGTGACACTGAATCCGCCACGACCATGCTTCTCCTGTAGAACATATGCTCTATTGCCTAAAAGAAACAAAAGGAACTCAGGAAAAATTAACTTAAAATTTACAAGCAAAATCATTAGAGAAAACCTTGATGACCCTAAGCAAAGGAAGGAGACTGGTGGGGGGCAAATATCAAAACACACACAGGAACACAAACAAACACAACACCCACACCCACTACCTGGCTGCAGAGATAGTTCAGTCTTCAAGTGCTTGCTTACCTCAAAGGCATGAAGAACCAAGTCTGATTTCCCACATCTAGGTAAACATGCCCAATCATGGGGGTACAAGCTCACAACCCCAGTGCTTAGAATGCAGATAGGAGGACCCCTGGAGCTTCCTAGCCTCATCTGTAAGCCCTAGGACCTTGTCTTTAACAACAACAAAAAAATCAGCCAGGTGGCAGTGGTGGCGCATGCCTTCAATCCCAGCACTCGGGAGGCAGAGGCAGGTGGATCTCTGTGAGTTCGAGGCCAGCCTGGTCTATAAGAGCTAGTTCCAGGACAGGCTCCAAAGCCACAGAGAAACCCTGTCTCAAAAAACCTAAAAAAAAACAAAACAAAACTCAATCAACATCTAAGGTTGAGCTCTGGAGTTCTGGCCTCTACACACAGACAGACAGACAGGCAGGCACGAGCATAGTGATGGAAAATTCAACTGCATTAAAATTAAGCAACTTCATTAGTTAAAAATCATGAAGTAAATAAAAAGATAAGGCATGCTTGAGAAAGATATCTAATCTACTAAACAAAACTAGGACCCTCTTCTATAAACACTCCAGATTCCACATGATCCAAAGATATGTTTTTGGCTTGGTCTGTTTTGCACAATCAACAGAAAACCAAAATAAAATCAAGTATGGGTTGTTTTTCTTTTTTTCCCCAAACAGGAAGTTAAAAAAAAAATCACTAGCACTAACTATTAAGTGCTGATTATTAAAAACTGTCAAAACAACTTGTACCTACTAACTGACCTAAGGCCGGGTATGGTGGGACAGGCCTATACCCGTCTTCAGAAGGGTGAGGCAGGAGAACTGCCACAAGCTGGAAGGTAACCCGAGTGTGCCGGCTGGTTTTATGTCGCCGTGACTCGAGCAAGAGTCATCTGAAAGGTAACCCGAGTGTGCCGGCTGGTTTTATGTCACCGTGACTCGAGCAAGAGTCATCTGAAAGGTAGCTCGAGTGTGCCGGCTGGTTTTATGTCGCCGTGACTCGAACAAGAGTCATCTGAAAGGAAGAAACCTCAACTTAGAGAATGCCTCCATAAATCTGGTTGGGGGCATTTTCTTAATTAGTGATTGATGGAGGAGGGCCCAGCCGACTGTGGGTGGTACCATCCCTGGCTGGTGGTCCTCAGTTCTATAAGAAAGCAGGCCTAGCAAGCCACAGGAAGTAAGTCAGGTAGCATCACCCCTCCATGGCCTCTGCATCAGCTCCTGCCTCCAGGTTCCTGCCCTGAGCTGGTTCCTGCCCTCACTGTTTTTGATGGTGAACTTTTATGTGGAACTGAGAATGAAATAAACTGTTTTGGTCATGGTGTTTCATCACAGCCACAGTAACCTTAATAAGACACTGATATACAGTGAGACCCTGTCTCAGAGAAAAACAAAAAGAAACTTGGTAACACAGTTTTAAAAAAATAAAGAAAAAAAGAACCCTAATAAAATTTTCTTTTTGTTTACTAGAAACTTACCAACAAATGTGAATCTTAATTTCATAGCTGGTCTCTTCTGTCTACAAGGATTTATGCTAAGAAACATTTTACACTCCATTAAGTGCACCAAGTCTGAAGTACACTGCTTACTAACAAAACCACAGTGCTTTCTCTAAACTACAATTAACAGTGTCACGTAAACTGACCTCATTTCGTATGGACACTTTTAAATAATGGGTATTTGGCACAACTACTAGCACATGCAACTTCCATGAATAAGACACCGCGGCTAGCTCTCCCTATCTGTCCCCGCTCTCTCCACTCTACAGTGATGTAGATGCAGGTCCACACCCAGTTCTCACTTGGGAGAGCACTCAGTAAGTTCATGGACACCCAGGCTTCACGACAAGCTAGGCTTTGGGCTAGATGGTCTCCTCTGACTGTTGGCTAATGCAGCAATTACATCAGGGAGTAGCAATCGGAGCACATTTAAGGTGAGCCAGGCTGAGAGCTGAGGCTATCAACACACACCCTGCATAAAGAAACGCCTGTATTAGTTATTCATGGTCGTTTCTCAGCGTTTTCTTTCAATTTTAAGTTCACTTTCTCCTGTCTGTGCGGACATAACCAGAAGAAAGGCCTCCTGAGAGCACTCTCCTGTCCAGTCACAGTGGCAGATACCACAGCACTGACTTACCTTGAGAAGCTCAATGAGCCTGCACAGTGCCTTCACTGAGGTTTTGGTCATAGGCTTCTGCATGGACATGTAGAGATTCATTGTGGTTTTAATGATGGTACTAATACTATATGCATATAAGAAGCCCTACAAAAGAAAATAAACACTGAGCACAATCACAGGCTTCATCCAGACTTTGTTCTCTATGTATGTTTGCATACCAAAACCCGATATTTCTGTTTATTATTTTATGTGTCTGTGCAACATATGCATACCATGCCTACAGAGGCCAGAGTGGGTGTTGGATCTCTTGGAACTGGTGTTATACGCAGTTGTGAGCTGCTGGGATTCTGGAAGAGCACAGTGCTCTTAACTCCAAGTCATCTCTCCAAACACTCAAAGTCCCTTTAGAAGTCAATTCTTAATGAGAACTGCTCTTCCGGACAAGATACCAGAGTTTCAAAGCAGCCCTTACCAGTTCCCTGGGCCATCAAATGCCAGACGTTTGCACTGTTGATGTGGTGAATCCCGGCTTCAAACATCTTTTCACTTAAACAAGAAAACCTCTCAGTAAAATGGTGTGCGTTTGCCATGGACACACCTAATAACTCATCCTCTTCACTGCTGACACCAGAGCAGGGAGCCGAGGACTGAGACCTGAGAGGAGGGCTTCCCTTACGCAGGCACACAAAGGAACTTCTGAGTACCAGGACTACCCACCTCCCTCTGCCTAGACCAGTGCTTCTCACGGCCATGTCAGACATTTATGTTACGATTCCTAACGGTGGTAAAACTGCACTTGTGAAGTAGCAACAAAACTAAAGTTATGCCTGGTGGTCTCCACAACACGAGTGTCACAGGGCCACAGCACTGAGAAGGAACCACTGCTCTAACCAATCCCCACAGTCCACATCTGTGTGCTCATCCACTTTCTGTCCCCCATTCTGTTCATGACAGAGTAAGTCTTCTGAAGCTTAGAAGTGTTTTGGAATGCTTCTAAACTCAAGAGAAATAAGAGTAAATAATAAACAGATGTTGGATGAGATTCTATATTTAAATTTATGTGTACATGTGTGCAGGTGTGTGCAGAGGCCAGAAGAGGTCACTGGATCTGCCAGGGCTGGAGTTACAGGTGGTTGTAAGCTGTGAACATAAAGTTGGGTGGTGGAATCTGAACTCAGGTCCTCTGGAAAAGTAACAACCTCTTTTAACTGCTGAGCCATTTTTCCAGCCCCTCACGTTTCATTTAAATCTCCAAAGGGTTTAAAACTCTATATTCATTTTTTCTTCAGCTTCTTTTTAAATTAAAACAAATTTTCATACGATATTTTGATCATGTTTTCCCCTTCTCTAGCTCTCCCCAGATCCTCCCCAGCTCCCTCTCCACCCAACTTATGTCCACGTTCCATCAAATTAAAAAAAGAAAAAAAGCCAAAACAAAATAGCACAACCATGGAGTTTATTTTGTCAACTCTGGCCAACTACTCCTGAGCACGGGGCCTGCCCTGCAGTGTGGTTGGTACACCCAGTGCCACTCACTGGGGAAAACGCTGGTATCAGTGACAAACAGCTTCTCGGCTAGGGCGGGTCCTGATTCTTCGTTGCCATCTCAGTGCTGGGGCTCCCTCTGGGGACTACACAGGTCTTATGTGTCACAGTGCCACAGCCTCTAAGTTAGTTCTCTTATTCTAGTTTCCCCTTCATCAGTCCATAATACTACATTCTATTCCCCTTCCTTGGGAGGTCCTCCTCTCCCACCCCGGTACCTGACCTCTTGTGGTTATTCAGATTGTAGAACACATACCAAGCATCTAAAAGCTAGCACCCAAATAAAAGATAAAATATATAGTACTTGTCCTTTCGGGGGTCTGGGTTACCTCAGATAATTTTTTTCTAATTCCAATTATTTATCTGCAAATTTCATTTTTCTTAACGGCTGAGTAATACTCCATTGTATAAATGCACCACGATTTCATTTCCATTCTTATGTTGAGGGTCTCCTAGGGTATTTCCAATTTGTGGCTATTATGAATAAAGCATCAATGAATACAGATGAGCAAACATCTCTGCAGAAAGACATAGAGTCCTTATTCCCAAGAACATCTTTAGGGAGATTAATTCCTAGCTTCCTGAGGAACCACAGTGATTTTCATAGTGACTGTACCAGTTTCCACTCACCAGCAATGGATGAATGTTCCTCTTTCCTGGCCACCTTGCCAGTACAAGCTGTCACTTGTTTTATTATCTTGGCCATTCTGAATGGAGTAAGATAAAATATCAAAGTAATTTTAATTTCTATACCCCTGATGGCTAAGGATGTAGTACTAATTTCTCAGCCATCTGCACTTCATCTTTTGAGGATTTTCTGCTTAGTTCTGTAATGTTTAATTGGGTTATTTCTTGAACCTCAGTTTTTAGTTCTTTAGATATTTTAGGTATCAACCCTCTAACAGATTTGCAATCAGTAAAGATCTTTTCCCATTCTTTAGGCTTTCACTCTGCTCAGAGGATGGTGTCCTTTGCTGTACCGAAGCTTTTCAGCTTCACAGGGTCCCGTTTGTCAGTTACTGGTCCGTGTGTCTGTCCAGAAAGCTCTTCCTGTGCCAGTGCCTTTCCTACCATCTCTTTTTTCAGATTCAGGATAGCTGGTCTTATGTTGAAGTCCTCGATGCATTTGTAGTTTTTCAGATTCAGGATAGCTGCTCTTATGTTGAAGTCCTCAATGCATTTGTAGTTTTTCAGATTCAGGATAGCTGCTCTTATGTTGAAGTCCTCAATGCATTTGTAGTTTTTCAGATTCAGGATAGCTGGTCTTATGTTGAAGTCCTCGATGCATTTGTAGTTGAGTTTTGTCAGGACAATGTATGAATCCGTCTTCCTCCTTCTACATGCAGTCATTGGTTGGCCAGCACCATTTGTTGAAGAGACTTTGTTTTATCAGTGTGTATTTTTGGTTTGTTGTTTAAAAACGAGATTCGCAAAGCTGTCTGAGTCTTCAATTCGACTCAACTGATGTATGTGCCTGTCTTTATGCCAATATCATGCCACTTTTATTAACACAGCTCTGCAATACAACTTGAAATCTGGGATGGGGATACCTCTAGCAGCTCTTTTAATACTCAGGATTGCGTTAACTGTCCTGAGACTTTCGTGTTTCCGTATGAAGTTGTTTTTCAACTTCTGTGAAGAACTGCATTGAAATCTTGGTGGGAACTGCACTGAATCTAAAGACTGCTTTTGGTAGAACGGCCATTTTCACAATGTTCGCCCTGCCGATTCAAAAGCATGGGTAGTCTTTCCATCTTCTGAGGTCTTCAATTTCTTTTCTTCAGTGTCTTAAAGCTTCGATTAGACAAATCTTTCACTTACTTGGCTAGAGTTATCCCAAGATACACATGTTTGAGGTTACTGTGAAAGGCACTGTTTCCCTTCTTTTTCAGTATATCTGTCTTTGTAAACAGGAAGAGTATTCATTTGTGGGTCAATTCTGTATCCTGCTACTTTGCTCAAAGTGTTTACCAGCCGTAGACGGAGTTTGTAGAGCCCTCACTTTGGCCCGTTCTTTCCTACTATATCATCTTGGCCTCCTTTAGTTGTTTTGTTGCCCTAGCAAACTTCAAGTGGTTTACTCAATGTGTGTGGTGAGAAGTCCTTCTTACTCCTGGTTTCAGTGTAAATGCTCTGAGTTTCTCTCCATGTAGGCTGGTGTTGGCTGTCGGCTTGCTGCATATTGCCTTTATTATTAAGGCTGAGGTCTGTCCCTTGTATCCCTAGTCTCTCCAAACTTACCATGAAGAGGTGCTGGATTGTATCAAATGCCTTTCCTATATCTAATGAGATGATATGGTTTTTGTCTTTCAGTCTGTTCATGTGGTGGATTTATTGGCCTATGCACACTCAACATCCATGTGTCCCTGGGATGAGGCCTACTGATCATCATGGATGATCTTTCTGATGTGTTGTTATAGTCTGTTTGCAAGTGTCTTACTAAGAATCTCTGAACCTACGTTCATAAGGGAGATTACTGCGTAACTTTTCTTTCTGGGCCTCTGTGTGGTTTTCTGTGTCAGCGTCACAGTTCCCATATTTGTTTTATGAATAAGCTGAGGAGGACTGGTCTTCACTCTTCTTTGAAGGTTTGGTACAACAAAGTGCTAAACCCATTTGGCCCTGGGACTTCTGTTTTTGATAGGAAAATTTTTAATGATTGCTTTTATTTCATTAGGGGTTATAGGTCTATTCAAATTGTTTATTTCATCTTGACTGAACTTTGGTAGATTGTAAAAAGCAAAAGACTCATTCATTTCTTTTAGGTTTTTCCATCTGGTGAAACAGATATTTTTAAGTATGTCTTATGATTCCTTCCACTTTGGTGGGAGCCTTGATGTATACAATTCCTGGTGCCGCCCACTATCAACCCATGCATCTTTACTGTTTGTTATTTTTTTGTTTTTGTTATTTTGGTTTTCTGGTATTTCATGAAAGGCTTCTCTGTGTAACAGCCATAGTTGTCCTGGAACTAGCTCTTGAAGACCAGGCTGGCCTCGAACTCACAGAGATCCACCTGCCTCTGCCTCCCGAGTGCTAGGATTAAAGGCGTGATCCACCACCGCACAGCCATTCATCTTTACTGTTAATGACAAGATAATAACATATTACGATGACTGTTCCTATTAAGAACCATTAGGAAAGCCAGTGACACTCATCGAAACTCTGTGTAAGGATGCACCATGTCAAAGAGCTACCAAGACCATAAGGAACTGAGTGGTCAAGACCTGGGAAGAGAGAGGTCTAGACACCTGGGGCTGCTGCTCCAGAGCATCTGCCTCAGAGGCTTCCGTTACAAACAGACGCAACACAGAAACATGGGCAGAAACTGACTGATGGTGTAATCATATCAAAGATGGGGGCTAAGGAAATGGTTCTGTGGGCACAGTGCTCATTAAGCAAGCACAACGACTCAAGTTCAAGATCCCCAGCACCCATGAAAAAAGCCAAGAATGATGACACGTCTATAATTCTAGTCCAGAGAGTCAGTTATCTCCCAGTGGCCTTGCTATCCAGCTGGTCCAGCTAGAACAGCGAGCCCCAGGTGCAGAGAAAGACTGTCTCAAAGGCTAAGGTGAAGTGTAACTGAGGAAGACATCTAATATCAAGCTTTGTCCTCCACATGTCCACAGAAGCAAGCACACCCACACGTACATACACACTCACACACACACACACACACACACACGTATACACCTCCCCCCACTGCTTACAGGAGATACACATCCCATGTAAGAAGCTAGAAAGGTTACACATAAGGATCAGTAAAGACACACCGTGTAGACATTAGCTAAAAGAAACACTGCAAGTGTGTTAATATCACACAAGAGATCTCTAACAAAAAGCATCACTAGAGAGCAACATGTACAGCTGCTTCCTAGTAGGGAAAGAGCTCCAGAAGTAAATGACAAGCCTTCCACACGCTCAGCATGCTCTAGCTCTGAAATACATTCCAAGTTCCCAAGCAGACATTCTTAGTGGGGAAAAAAAAAAGATCCATCACTAAGAAGATAAACAATTCCAAACAGTATGCACTTAACAGCACAATATAGAAAACAAAACCTGCAGAACTACAGATATTATTTGCAGGCAAACCCACAAAACAGTGGGACATTCTCACTGAACTCTGAGTAATCAGAGAATACAGTCCAAACCATTAATAAAATCTTGTCTTGTCCAAACACTACAACTGACAAATGCACACCATCCACTCTAAACTGCACATGGCATTTATCAAAGCTGCACAAGCCAGGTATTGCCACTTTCAAAACAGGGCAATTATCTTAACTCCTGTAAATCAATAACAAAAAGATGAAGTAGGGCTGGCACAACGGCTCAGCAGGTAAGGCTCCTGCTGCCAGGCTGACAACCTGAGCTCCGTCCCTGGGACCCTGTGGTGAAGGGGAACCAACTTCCTCCAGTTGTCCTTATTTCCACATTTGTGCCGTGGAACCAACTTCCTCCAGTTGTCCTTATTTCCACATTTGTGCCGTGGAACCAACTTCCACCAGTTACCCTTATTTCCACATTTGTGCCGTGACCCCTTAAGTGCACACACGCACACACACAAGATAGATACATGTAATTAAAAAAATATAAAAGATAAAAGAAATCCTCATGTATCTGGAAAGAAAGAAGTATCTTTTGTTGTTTTTCAAGGCTTCTCTGTGTGTCCTGGCTGTCCTGGAACTTGCTCTGCAGACCAGGCTGGCCACACTCGCAAGAGATTCACCTGCCTCTGCCTCCTGGGTGCTAGAACTGAAAGTGGGCACCACCACCTCCCGGTTTATAAGCACCTTTCAAAACCCCCAAAGGGCACTGTCAAATGGCTTAGCAGGTAAGGGTGGCTGCCACCAAGCCTGATGGCCTGAGTCTGAGCTTCAGGACCCACACAAAGAAAGGAGAGAACAAATCCCGGAGGTAGTCCTCTGCTTCCACATGCATATACGCTACCAAACACACAATAAATTAATAAAAACAATCTAAATGTCAAAGTTAAGTTACAATAAAAATGTTTAGGTATTCTAAACCAAAATGATCATTTAAAATACAAACTTATGGGACACAGCCACAAAGTCCTACTTAAAAGCATAGAGCTCTGAATGGCTGTGTTAGCACACAAAAGAGTTCCACAACCGCTCAGCAAGGAGTGTATCAAAGGTTTATTTGGGGATAAACTCGCAGAAAGAGTAGCCATGATCTGCAGTCCTCTGCGAGCGCTGGGAACTGGAACTGAATCCAGCAGCCAAGAGGCCCGGGCATGCTTTTCACCTGCGTTTATGGTAGGTGAGACCACAACCAAAGTGGGATGGTATCTTAAATGCTACTGACTGAAGAAGTTCCCACAGCATGGCTACACTAGGAAACCTAAGAAGTCAGCCTCTGTGGTTCTTACAATGTCTTTTTTTATTATTATTATTTATAACTCTGTGTGTGTGTGCGCGTGCGTGTGCGTGCGTGCGCACACACACACACAGTTCAACAAACATAAATGCAGCTGCCCAGGGGCCAGAGGCACTGGATCCCCTAGAGCTGGAGGCACTATATGGGTGCTGGGAATCAAACTGGGGGCCTCTGCAAGAGCAGCCAGTGCTCTTACCCACTGAGCCGACTCTCCAGCCTCTCAATTTGTTTGAAATACAAAAACAGACCCCTCCCTCTCACAGCTGTGTCCAATTGTAACTTCTATAAATTAAATTCACAAAGAAATTGTACCCAAAATACTCTAGGTAAGAAAATGCGACTACCTGTATAAAAACATTACACCTATTGGTGAGGTCTTCAGCAAATTTATCCATCCTCTGCTCTTTAGACAACATAGACTCCATTTTCATCATCCATGAGCTCACAAAGACGTAGTAAGACTGCACATCTCTAGCAAAGGAAAACATTGAGGTTACTCAGAACACAAACAAAGATATTCCCATTTCTTCACACTGATAAAAGTAAAAGTGCTCCTTCCAGCCATAACTGTAGTTTTCTGGCCTTCAACAGAAATTCTATATGCGTATGTAAGTTACTTAACCTACACATATTTCCTGAGTGCCCATTCAAGCCAGGCACTAATACAGCACTTCTGTACTGAGAACACAACAGATGAAAACCCTGGCTCCATGAAGCTTATATTCTAGAAAGGAGAGATGCATAATAAATCAACAAGTAAAGTCAAAGCAATTTTAAAATGTCTGGTGATAAATGCTTTTTGTGGGGAGAACCAGGGCCTGGGGTGGTCCTACAATTTTAAGCAGGGTAATCACAGCACGCTCACAGTGTAGGTGATTTTGTGCCAAGATCCAGATTAGTAAGTAAGATGTGCGAACATGGAGGAGAGAGTTTAAGGAGTGTGAGTGACAAGTGCAAAAGCCCTGAGACTCTGGGGAAGGTTCCCAGTGCTTAGGTCATAACACCCAGTGTGGCTGGGGCACAAAGGGAGGGACAGAAAAGGGGGGGGAGAGCAGGGAAGGGCCTGGGAAAGCATGAACTTCACCCCAAGTCCTTAAGAGAAACCACTGAGATGAACGGTCACTGGCCCTAGCTGGTTTTAAGAGGCTATCACTTTGGCTGGCGTGATAACGGTGAGCCATGGTGAGGACGACACCTATGGGACAACTGTAGTAGTACACAAAAAAGGACAATATCTTCAACGGTGGGTATAGGGGCTGGTGCGATGCTCAGCAGTTAAGAGCAATTCCTGCGCCGGGTGGTGGTGGCGCACACCTTTAATCTCAGCACTCGGCAGGCAGAGGCAGGTGGATCTCTGTGAGTTCAAGCCCGGCCTGGTCTACAGAGCCAGTTCCAGGACAGGCTCCAAAGCCACAGAGAAACCCTGTCTCGAAAAACCAAAAAAAAAAAAAAAAAAGTAATTCCTGCTCTTGCAAAGAACCTGAGTTCAATTCTCAGCACACACTTGGCAGCTCACAACTGGAGCTCCAGGAGATCAGAAGCCCTCTGCTGCCTCTGTGGGAACCTACACATAGGGCATACAGTAAGACATATATAAATAATTTTTTATTTAAATCATTAAAAGAAAAATAAGTACCAGAATCTGGATTTAAAAGCTAATTTGAATGCTCACACTACGCCAATCACTGTTCTAAGCTTGACACAAATTAGCTCATACAAACCCAACATTAACCCTGTGTAGCAGTTAGAAACCTCAGGCCCTCAGTAGAGGGCTTCAAGCAAAGTCTAAACATACCAGCCCCCATGCCCATGACAGGGGCTGAAAGCACTCTGATAATTATCATTTGATCCCCTGCCCAAATAAAGCATACCTGTCATGTTCCCAAGTTACAGATGCCCCACACCCTCCTCAGCCACACAGTATAGGTCGCATATTAACTAAGTCACAGTTCACCATCTCCTCTTCCCTTGGAAACCTTTAGACATCCTGCTTTGTCTGATAGGACTGCAGCTTCTTAGCCCCTGCAGTACTGGCGACATGTTAATAATTCCCCTGCCTAGAACCTTTCAACTCAGTGGCCCCAGCTCTCTGCTGCCACCCACCCTCTGTGTCTCTCCCCTTCTTTCCTTCCCCAACACCTAACTACAGGGGCTATGTTCTCAATTTTACAGAAGATAAAACTGCCACACAAAATAGCATGCCCACATCAGACAACTTGTAAACAGTGGAGCCAAGATTAAAGCTCAAATCTGGGACCCTTTCCCATCACAAAGACTCCACAGCAGGTACTGGTTCTGTCTGCGCTTTGGGATGAACCCCAGCAGCAAACAAGTCAGCAAGACAGGGCAGGAGGAAGGGAGAAGAGCAAGGAGCAGGGAGGTAGAGAAACAGGAAAGGAAAGGACTCATTGTCAAATGTTTGGCAGGCATGTCACATGTAATCCCGAACTCAGGAAACTTGAAAGAGAAAAAAAAAAAATTCTGACCACGGTAACACATAATAAAACAGCAGAGATTTCTGTCAGTTCTGCTGCAAGTCTTACAGCAAGATGGCAGCTCATCATTGTCTCTTAAGGATGAAAAATTAAAACTGCTTCTGGTTTTAGTTTATTTTGTTGTTGGAACTTGGCAGGGGGGCATGGGGATACTTTTGTTTGAGAAGGGTCTAGCTATGTAGCCCAGGGTGGCTCTGAACTGTTTATGTGGCCCACAGTGGCTTCAAGCTTGCAGTGCTGGAATGAAAGGTACATACCTCCATACCTAGCTGCCTCAATTTTGGAAACTAAATTGACAGAATATAAATGGGCAAGCATCTTATCAATTTGTTAGCTCCATTTTCCAGTACAAATAGGAGAAATACTAAGGAAAAAATAATCCCCTACCCAGTAAAAAGCAGTGTCAATATCTATCGACTGAAGGGTTCACCAAGGCTCAGACCTCCAGCCCCCAAGGGCAGCTCTTTCCTGGTATCCAAACAAATCCACCATTAGTAAAAAATGCAGCCATGTACCAACTCTGGACTGGGGAGTCAGCTGTCAGCCTACAGCTTGCTCTCAAGTGACAGGACCCCCATGTTTCATGTCATTACGGTGAATTTTAGGTTTCTCTGGCACAACTGCCATCCTTTCCGGTCATGGAGTACACTGACTTTACAGGAATGTGTTTGACACAACAAAGGTTAGGGGAAGCTGGGGTGGTGGAGTACTCCTTTAATTCTAGCACTTAGGGAGGCAGAGGCAGGTGGATCTCTGTGACTTCAAGACCAGCCTGGTCTACATGGTGAATTCCGAACAACCAGGGCTAGGTAGAGAGACTGTCTTGCAAAAAAACAAAACAAAACAAAAAACTAAAAAAAAAAAAAAAAACAAAAAAAAACAAACAAACAAAAAAAAAAACTCAGAGGTAAAATTTTTCCAGGTAAGGGGTCTTGGAAAAGAAAACACTCAATCTCCACCTAAAACGTCCTTCCCACAGCCTGCTGGGCTCACAATCATCCACATGGCCACAGATCACAACACTAGTGTGTGAGTTTGCCACTAGTGAAGTTCACTTCTCTAATCCAACTCTCCTCATCTACAAGAGTCAGGGTGACGCTGAGAGAAGCCATGACACTTCCGACTTAAGAGCTGGACTGTGTGGCTCTGCCATCTGCTGTTAAAGCTTCAAGTTTAATCTTGGTATTCCAGGTTTCTCAAAAAATGGCAATACCAGGAGCATCGATTAGATGGGGTTTTCTTATTTATTATTCCTTATGGATGAGACAGGCAGCTTACAGCAAGACTAAGTTATGTCTATTATTTCTTAGCTATGAAGATGGGGCCGGCTTACATGACAGTGTCCTTACAGTCTTTTGTGTGATGCCTTCTACAACATGAAAAGGTCCAATGCTGGCAACTATGACGGTTATTATCTGACATCGTCCCCTTCAAAGTCTTGTGCAGCCTTCTAGAGCCTTCCTGAAACTGAATGCCTCTTAGCATTCAGAGATACACATTTTCCTCAGATTTCTCTAAAAGCTGCAGACCCCTTATGGCTTTGGAAGAGAAGACATGCTTCCCAGTCATCACCCAGCGCATCTCCAGACCCTACAGTTTGTCGCCCTCTTAAAAGGTGGAACCTCCTGAGCTCCATCTCTAGAAACACAACAGACAGACAGACACCACACACACACACACACACACACACACACACACACACTCCCTCCCAACATCAGTTAGCCTGCTAGAATCTAAAAAGAAGTCAGTGCCATTAGACACAATGGCACACACCTATAGCCCTAATGCTTAGGAGGCTGAAGCAAGTGGAGTGGCAGAGTTTGCGGCCAGTCTGGGCTTTCCAGAAAATACCAACCCAGACAGCAAGATCCTGTCTCAAAAGAAAAAAGGGGAAAGTCAATGAAACTAAAGTACCAACTCCCATGGTGGAGATAAGTCTGTAAACGGGGCACTGCTTGTTAATATAATCTAAGTTTGTACTAGCATTTTAAACAACTCCATCACTGCAGAAAAATGGTAAACTTTTATGAGGTAAAATACCAACAACTTTTTCTGGGTTTGTTTGTTTGTTTACATACTGCTACTAAAACCTACTATCTGCCTTTTTGCTTAGACCCACATCATTAATCTAAATGGGAACCTTGTCTCCCCAGTGCTGGTTCCTGCCCTGAGCAGAACTGCATGAATCAGCTACTTCTGTCCACTGACCTATGATTAACCACAGGACACAGAGTCCTCAGATAGCTCAATCTGAGGAAGGACATTTGCCTTCCTCTCCCTTGTGCAGCAGAGGCCCAATTTTAGCCAATCATCCATTTCTTTTTTTTTTTTATTGTGTGTGGGGGGGGGTGGGGGAATTAAGACAGGGTTTCTCTGCATAGCCTTGGCTGTCCTGGAACTAGCTCTTGTAGACCAGCTGGTCTGGAACTCACAGAGATCCGCCTGCCTCTGCCTCCCAAGTGCTGGGATTAAAGGCGTGTGCCACCATTGCTCCGCACCTCTCGCCCATTTCTATTGAAGGTGATAAGATGCATGACCAATACAAGGCCAATGACAGAATACTGTTGTATTCCAATTACACTATATCTAGGTTAACATGTTAGCAATGTACTCAAATTAGAATGCATAGTTAATTACTAAAGCTGAGTGATAGTTAACATTGGGGTTCTTTGTATAATTTTCTGTTTTATACATTATTGAAAAGGTACATAGTAAAAGATTAAAAATACACAAATAAAAGGCCTGAGGATATAGTTTGGGGACACACTTGCCTAGAACTGCATGAGGTCCTGGGTTCGATACCTAGTATCATAGTAGAAAGATAAGTCTCAGAAGAAAAAAAAAGCTGTCTTTCTAGAAACAGGACTGAATTACAGAAAAGAATTGGGTTAGAAAAATTACTTTTAAATTTTAGCTTTTGGAACTTTTGATATCTGCACACATTAGCTTTAATAAAGCATAAATTAAAAGATACTTCTAGCCTGGGGGATGGCTCAATAGGTAAAGGCACCTGCCACCAAACCTAACAATCTAAGTTTGATACATGGATCCAAATAGGCAGAGAACACACACACACACAATCCAAATAGTTTAAAAAAAGGAAAAAGAGAAGCCAAAGTGCTTAAAAAATCTGGGGTCTAGAGAGACGGTTCACTGACAGCACCTGCCACACTCAGCACTTGCCTGAGGACCAGAGTCTAGGTCCAAGCACCCACCACCCACATAGAAGAAGAGAACCAACTCCTGTAAGCTTTCTTGTCTTTTACACATGCACACCTAGACACACTAGACAAATTAATAAATGTAAAAACCAAAGACTCACACTGGAGACTGCAGAGTGTTAGTGACAACACGGCAGAATACCTGAACATTTCCTTCACAGTTACACTATGGAACTTACTTGGTAAGTGACTGAGATTTCTGCTGCAGGAAGGTATCCCTGTGTATTTTAATGGCTTGAAGACTTTTTCTGTCTAGAAGTTTGGCAGCTGCTGGCATTTTATGAATCAGAAAATTATCAGGAAACCAAATAATATTGGCAGTTAAAGTGATGGCTGGCACCTGAAATGGAGGTAAAAGTGAAAAATTATAGAATGCAGGCCCAACAATAATGAGCTGAGTAGTGTTACAATCCACAGTTTCGAGACAAAATAACTACCAAGTATCTTTTCCCCCAAGGGTCCTGTTGTAGAAAGAATGAAAGTATTCCTACAGTTGATGGTGAGCACAACTTTATTCTGACTAAATATTAACACACAGATTTCACAATAATTAGTAATATATAAGAAGCAAAATGAAATTCAATCTTTCAGGACTTTAATTTATTGCCAGGGCATATTAATAAAATACGAAGAAACAACCTTAAAGACAGTTACAACAACCTTAAGGGCCTCGTGGTCTGTTATTATTTGATAGTACTACAAAGTTTCAGTTATGACACCAAGTAATATCATGGAAATAGCAAAGACGAAAATAAACAATGTAACATATTTCTACTTTACTAGAAGGAAGGAGGGGCAAGAGGAGATGTCAGAGGAAGAAGGAGGCTATGCCATGTGGAGAGCACCAACAGGAGGCTAGTGTGACCGGGGGTGGGTGCACTCCTGTAAGGACAGCACTCGGGAGGCTGAGGCAGAATGACTGCTGAGACTTAGGCCAGCCTGAACTGCATAGCAAGACCTCGTCTCAGAAATAAAGCAAACAACTTAATGTGCAAACACACACACACCACATACATTCATGAAATGCAGTTATTTTCATTTACCATATTGCTCATTTCAAGAATGTGTGTACTCTCAAACAACTGTATGATTGGTTTTATTTCTACATGTATGTGTGGTGTGCATGTGTGTGGGTACACACAGGTGAGCACATGTGACACTAGGGGTCTCTCCCCATTGCTCTCCACCTTCGCCATCCAGAGTTCTAGGACACGTTAGTCAGTATTATCACTAGCTTGTGAGATAACATCTCTGCCTTCCCATGTGCACTGAAGGGCCCGCCATGTTCACATCGCACTTCCATGAGTTCTGGGAACCTCAACTCCAGTCGTCACAATGTACTAAAGCACTAATCCATGATGAGAGCTCCCCAGCTCTATTATTTTAACACAGTTTTATATTTCATAAAAGGTAACATTCTTTTTCCAATAATTTTTTATTAGCACTTTATTAGATATCTAGCTTTATCCAAATTTACATCACAAATTGAAAATAAAAAGTTTCAAGTTCTTACCTTCTTACAAATGTCCAATAAAGACTTATAAAACTTTTTATCAACAGTTCGAAAAATTTGAAAATGCAGTACAAAGAGCCCACAAATTCCAACATACTTGTCTCTCTGGTCAATTTCAGAAGGCTCACCTTATAAAGGGACAACAGAAAAACAGAACCAACTATAGGTAAATTGTGCTTTTAAGGACACGTAAACTTGATAAATACTCAAATGCAAAATTTACATTACCAAGTTTGGCTTCCACATTTGAAAAAATTGAGCGAATGCTATGTGCAAATTCTTCCGCAAAAGTGCTGTTTTTCGACACAGATATTCCGCCATTGAGAGAATCAAACTGCTGTTCAATACAGGCCTAGACAGGAAACATTTGGAGAGAAATTCAGTCTCTTGGTAACAAACAAGCAAACACCTAGGTAAGATGAACCACTCAGTACTCATTTAATTACATTGGGTCTCATGCTCTTTAATATTTAAATCCTTTGACGAGGTGTGTGTATGTACTGACAGTGAGCGCCATCACACGGCACTCAAACCCCAAATGAAGAGATCCAAGTGAAGCAGAGATGAATGGAAGGGATCACTGCTGATGTACTGCAAAGTGGTGGGGTTTTTGTTTGGTTAAGAAAGGATCTATGTAGCCCTGGCTGTCCTACAACCCGTTATGTAGGCCAGGCTGGCCTCGAACTCAAGGATCTGTCTGCATCTGCCTCCCAAATGCTGGGATTAACAGTGTGTTTCACCACACCCAGCAGAAAGCATTATTAAAAGTTTGCAGGTATAAGTTTTATGCTTGCACGTATGTCTCTGCACTACATGCATGAACTGCCTATGGAGGCCAGAAGAGGGTGTCAGATACCCTGCAACTGGAGTTACTGATGGTTGTGAGCCACCACATGGGTGCTGGGAATCAAGCCCAAGTTCTCTTCAAGCCAGGACTGCTGAGTCATCTCTCCAGCTGCTACGTCTTTTTTTTAAAGAGCACCTTTAGGAGCTTCTGTTCATTTATTTATTACAACTCCTTTCTTAGCATTTCTCCTCCCCTCCCCCTTTGGGGAGTGTCTCACTCTGGAGCCAAGATGTACTAAGATTTATGGTAATGCTGCTTGAATTTCCCAAGTGCTAGGAGATAATGGGCATGAGCCACAATACCCAGCTCCTAGCGTACTGTATAGAAATGTAGCCAGACCCACAACACCCAGCTCCTAGCATACTGTGTAGAAATGTCCCCAGACCCACAACACCCAGCTCCTAGCATACTCCGTGTAGAAATGTCCCCAGAGGGGAAAAAAAGCATCTAAGAGACTGATAAACCCATTTTAAAAGCCAAGAGCTGGGGTCCATCTGTTAAAACTGTAACTCTGAAGCATACAGAATAGAATGAAGTACCATCTCTGGCAGGACACTGCCCATCGGTGCTGCTAAGGTCCTTCTGGAATGCAGACACCCTGCTGCTTCTGTATTGTGCACACAGGGAGAAACTAAGAAGTGATATGTTTCTAACTAATGTTAGCTGGTTTCAATTTAGAAGGCACACATTTGTGCACATGTACTGAGTGTAGAGGAATTAACTAAGTTTTTATTTGGCTTTGCTATGGGTTTTGATTTGTTCTTTGTAGATCTGGGGATTAAATCCAGGACTCTGACCATGCCAAAGAAGTGAGCGCCACACCACTCAACTCTATCCCCAGCTCTTCAAATTTTTAATCTTAAAAATCTCAATCTAGAAGCTAGTAATAAACATAATATTTAATGCAAATAATTATGTCTTAGATTTTTGTCTTTATTTTTGAAATGGGATCTCATTATGTATCTCAAGATGACCTAGAATTCACTTTGTACCCCAGGCTAGCCTTGAAGTCTTCGACAGTTTCCTGTGTGCTGGGATTATAAAGGTGTATCACCATGCCTGATTCAATTTTATATCTTTGCATAGTTTAATTTTAAAACCCTCATTATTAATAACTTTTTATTTTGTTTACCATTAGACACTGAGTTGTGCTTTAACATACTAATAATTAATTTTTTTATAAGTCAAAGCACTTTCTAAAGAAAAGAAATGTCAGTCAGGCAGTCAGTAGCACACGCCTTTAATCCCAGCACTCAGGAGGCAGAGGCAGGTGGATCTCTGTGAGTTCAAAACCAGACTGGTCTACAGTGTGAGTTCCAGGGCAGCCAGGGCTGTTACACACAGAAACCCTATCTCAAAAACCCAAAATAAAAAAATTTAAAAAAGAAAAGTAAAGAAATTCAAAAGTATTCTACAAAAGTGCTCCACTGTAATCTGGAGCTGCACCAACCTCCACTTACCTGGAATATCATTCCATCAAGTAACTGCCCTTCCAACTTCAGCAAGAACTTTTCAAATGGCTTTAATTTTTCTTCCTGAATCCCAAATTTCAAAGGGTTGTGATGGACAGACTTCAGTAACCTTGTAGATTTAAAGAAAAAGCTTACATCTATCTAATAAATTCTTAAAAGCTAAAAGTATTCCAGGAAATAAAATTTTGTATTTGCTATTCTTCCTCGGCTCTCCACGTTGGAAAACATGGATGGAGCAATGTTAATAAAATTCTTATGCTTTTTATCACCTTATATTCAGCTGCCTATTGCTCTGTATTAACCAAATATTCAGTGACAACTTGTAAACTGAATAAAAATTTAAAAGAGTATTCCAGGGTATGTAACAAAATGAAATGAAATGCAAGGCAGAAACTTTCACTTGCACAGAACCCCCCAGGGGAAAACCTGTAAGGATTCTGCAGCACTGAGCATGCTCACACACATCTCTCACAGAAGCTCGTCTAACAACAGGGCTGACTGCCTTCGTGAAACTACTGGACACGACAGGGCTGAAGAAACAGTTCAGTGATTGAAGAGCTGAGCTGCTCTTTGCAGAGGAGACCTGAGCCCAGGGAATCCAGCTCCCTCTTCTGGCCTCTCTAGGCACACTGACCCATGTGCACACGGAGACAGGCACACATAAACACACACACACAGAGGCCTCTCTAGGCACACTGACCCATGTGCATACAGAGACAGGCAGACATAAACACATACACACAAATAAAAATAAATATTGGACATGAATTCTTTTTCATTAGAGATCCCTAGGTCTTGTTAAGAATCTGAATAATTTGTAACTGTTTAGTTTTACAAAACTAACATATCAACTGTACAAACTGTAAATATTTTAGGCAGCGTACCTTTTGTACATGGTCCAGTGGTCTTTCAGTGTGACATGATTGTCAACAATTTCATCCAGGGTAAGTAAAACTGTTAGCAGTTCTCCCAAGTGCTCATACATAGTCTGTCAAAAAACCTTTAATGATTATCATTTAGTCACTAGTTAGAAGTCTCATGTGAACTTTTAAAGAAAAAAAATGTGGGTTCATTATGAAATTAGTGAAAGGAGGCACCAATTGGCTTATTAACTACAGATCTGAGCTTCTAATGGTACTAGCCTAAATAGAATATATTTTACCTAATATTTCTTCCTTAATTGTGACGCTGCAGATTTGTTCACTGACAACAGAAACTCTGCAGATGAACACTACTGGAAAACTGAAAGCATTTCAGAGTAAGAGACGCCCTGACAACTACAGACAGAGGGAGCACAAGAACAGGGATGGAGATGCCAGCATTATTATACTTCTTAATCATACAAATTCCAAAATAAAATAGAAAATTAACTTTTACCTGAAAATGAACTCCAGTTGTCTCTATAATTTTGGGTCCTATCCTATAATAAAAATATACCAAAGTTTTTTTGTTTTTTTTTTTAAAAAAAAAAAACCTTTATGGTTATAGTTCATTCTAAATTCAAGAAACCAATATAAGAGCAGAAACTCTGAATTGTCTGGACTACCCCTGCTATGTGCCACTCATGGGTAAAGACCGGACAACTGGCCACGGACCTGAGTTTCTTAACTCTAAAGGATGAGCCTTGGCATAGAAGCAGAGGAAACACACTGATGAATTATGAGTCTCTCAGTTAGCAACTATAATCTGTTCACTCTACCAAAACCAGCACCTGGAGAAGTCCTTAAGAACAAGCCAAACTCAAACTGGGCAGTGGTGGCGGACGCCTTTAATCCCAGCACTTGGGAGGCAGAGGCAGGCGGATCTCTGTGAGTTCAAGACCAGCCTGGTCTACAAGAGCTCGTTCCAGGACAGGCTCCAAAGCCACAGAGAAACCCTGTCTCGAAAAACTAAAAAAAAAAAAGAACAAACCAAACTCCTTCTGGGTTACACCACTCACTTCCTACTGAACTTAATATAGTACTTACATATCAAACTACATATGAAGTATCCCAGAATACAGGATGCACATTTAAAATTGAACAAAGTCTTTAAATATTATCTTTCTATAGCAGGAATGAGGAAAAGAGAACCCAGGATTCCACCCCAGGTAGTGCGGGCAGTGCGGAGGTCTGGGGCTGCAACTCCTTTGCACTGAGTGGGGGAGGGGTCTGCCACTCCTTTGCTTCTGGCATAAAGATGGCTCTGGTGAAGAGCCAGAATACGTACAGACAGCAAGCTGAGGTGAAAAATGTCCCCTCCCCTCACAGCATGGAGCAGTAGGAACAAATGGACTGCTGACCACAAAGAGCAGTACCAAAGCTGCCGTGAGATCCTGGTAATGCCACCTCTGGGTCTTGGCTTCATTAAAGTATGAGTCACACCCCTCAACAGCGGTACAATAGATGTAGAAAAAATAACAAAGAACTGACCAAAAGTTAGATATAATTTATGGTGATAAGAACACCAAGGGCACTATGGAAATTGGTCAGTTCTTAATGTAGGGTAGATCTGAAAGATCATTAGAATTTTAAGTTCTTTTTCAGTGTAGACTGCCTACACTCACTCCATCCCCAAGACTGTGTATTTTAAGAAAAGTCATATGGCCACTAAATGTACAAAGGAAAGAAAATAAAACACTGTGTGTGAACTAATTCTGTATCAGCTTTTTTCTATCATGAAACATCTTTAAAACTTTTCAGCCAACATTCTCACGCCAACAGAAATCAAGTTCGTGAACTTGGTGAAAACCGCAGCTCATTAGTCTATAAACACACACACATTTTAAAACACACACACGTCCAGCAGTATCTAAACATCCTAAGTGTGCATACTGAGTAAATAAATGAATAAAAAGCTGTTTCAAATAATTACTTTTCTAAGAAGCATTCCCTGCTACTCCATGAAAGTGAAAACAACGCTAAAGCGCATTACTTGTTGCTGGTGTAGAGGGCAGCCAGCTGGCGGATGACATTCACCACCACTTCATAGCATCTCGTGACGAAACAGGACAGCTCCTGAAAGGACAAGGTAAGCATACATCACAGGCTTGCTTCATGAACGTCACGACGTTTGGGCTGAACATTCTAACGCAACCCAAACAGTTTCCAGTCGAATCCCCAGTCACCCAGCAGCCAGACATAAGAAGCCCTCAAGCAACCAACACTTCTCTCAGCTCCTGCACAGCAGGTCATTCCTACCTCTGCTGCCCTGCACTTCACTCTCTAAGTCTCTGTTTCAGTTACTCATGCAGCTCCTAATGACAGGGACAGCCCACCCCTGCCCTGTAAAGGAATAACAATGGCTTCCAGAAGTGTGACCAAGACAGAGAGCAAGGTCCACTAGTCACTAAGTCACTTCATGTGTTATCTTTAGTCACATATATGTAGCTTGGCACACACCAAGTGCAATATCACCTACCCCAAAGATGTTTATCAATAAACATTAATTCACTCTGCTGTGCCCAGACCTGAAAATTTGTTTATAGAAGCTCTCAACTTTTAACCTTATAGAACCAATTTCAATCTAAAACACCTAAAACCTTATTAAATCTTCACCTATTCTAAACTGTAAGTCATGAGCGAGAGTTTTCATTGCTTTTATGTGCTGATTTCCTCCAGCACCAAGAGCAGCTTCACACACACATGCTCACGTGTACACATACATACACACACATATATATGCACACACACACACACAGCCCACTAAAGACCTTACATGAACTCTGGGACAATAAACTTTTTACACAACTTTTAGTGACACCTAAACAGAATTTGAAGTCTTTCAAAGTAAAAATAATGTGTGTAATTTTTTTTTAAACAGCTTTTTGCTACATAGGCCAGACTAGCCTTCAACTCAGGATTCTAGCTCAGCCTTCTCAGTGCTTGGAGTCCTAGGGTACAGGCATTATCAATGTGCTAAGTAATAGATTCTAATTTCAAACAGCTCATTTTACATCTGCTATTAAACTTCTGAAGGTTAAATGATAGCAGGAAAATAAAAAATACAAAGCACAGCAAAGAGGCAGAATTAAGTGCAAATACATTTTGTAAGACAGAAATAGATGAAGTCAATTAAAAGACTGTCAGATGGTATAAAAAAGCAAAATCCAAATGCACCCATTTGCTGCTTTCCCTCCGACTCCTGAGAAGCGCTGCTCCCTCACTCGGACGTTTTACAGGCACTAGAGTTCTAGACAACCAACCCGGCTAAACAAGGCTCCTGCACCATTGCGCCTCTGCATCAACTCTCCTGCTGAGAGTGTGTGTGTAAAGAGTTTATAATAAAAATATTCAAAAAAAATTTAGTTTCTTTTTCAAGTATGTGTGTGCGCCTGTGTATAAGTATCCACATGGAGGCCAGAGGCATTGGCTCCCTGGTGATGAGTTACATGTAGCTGTGGGCCCCCGATATTGGTCTAAGGAACTGAACTGGGGTTCTCTGGAAAATAGTACATGCTATTAACCAATGAACCAAAATGAGGTCTCCAGCACACAATTTTTTTAAAATTTTTATCTTACTTTTTTTGTGTATGGTCTTGTCTACATGTATGTCTGTCCAGAAGAGGGTATAGGTCCCTCCAAACTAGAGCTATGGAGCTGTAAGCTCCACGTGAGCAGGCGCTGGGGACTGGGAACTGCAGGGAAGAAGCAGCCGGTGCTCTTCATGGCTGAGCCGTCTCTCCAGTTCCCAAAAAATTTTTAAAGTTAAAAAAAAATTATTCATAAATGAAACTATACAAATCAAATTATACAAATTATATAAAGAGAATCTATCAAAACCATTTTAAACAACTGTTCACATCTCTTGATATCTTATTCTCCAAAAATCCCTTAGAAACAATTCAGGAGTCACGATTGCCACACTAAGTAACTGCTTCACTCTGAGTGCACAAGTCCTCGGCATTGAATGCTTCACAACTTTTCAACCATGTCTAATTCTTATGCAAAATTACAAAGAGAAGACTCAGCCAGGCATAGTGAAGCACACCTTTAATCTCAGAATGTGGAGTGGCTGTGTAGGACCCTCACCCCTTATTCTCAAAGGGGCAAGAAGAAATTTCCTAGCAAAATGTTTTCCCAGAAAGATAGTGGCCTTTCCCTCTCCCACCCGGGAGATTCGGAGCACAAGGTCACTTAGCCCAGCCAGCCACCTGGTACAGGCTGATAAAAATGGCCTTACTCTAAGACTTAACAAGATGGGAGGGAGCAAAAGTCCTTACACATGTGCCAAAAACAGCTTCAAAGAGTCTCTTTGTAGTTATGCCTTAAAAAATTAATGTTTGGGGACTCCAGCCCCTCAATATCAACACTTGTGTAACCTAACTCTCCCAGGTCCCAGGACGACAGGAAACTGGTACCTGACACCCTTTATTGATCTATGATGGGCATGCAACACTGGTTTAACCCCTTGTGTTTCTACTTCTGTCTTTGATGATACTGCTAAATTCTGTGTACTGATCCAATTAGTCCCCCAAATTTACTAAAATCTGTAAAACTTTAAGACAATTCTGGATCAGTCAAGGACTCTATGGCTAGATTGAGAGAAAGATTAGTGGAGAGAAAGAGAGGGCAGGAAGCCCAACAAGGCTAGTTTGAAAACTGGTTTAATAAGTCACCATGGATGGCCACACTGGTGTCTACTATTGCTGGCACCATAGCTATTTTGCTGTTGATTCTGACATTTGGTCCTTGCATATTCAATAGGCTTATTCAGTTTATGAAAGATAGACTCAGTGTTATTCAGGCAATGGTATTAACCATCAAACAGACTTTCTTCCAGAAGCTGGAGTTTAAGATTAAACTCAGGGACCCATATTTCAAGGGGGGAATGAAAGAATTAAAATTCTCAACCTGATGATTCTTTGACAGGAGTGAAAGAATTAAAAAATAAAAGAAATAAAGTCAAAGTTAGGTACCCTCCTAGTCAGTCAAGGACCAAAAGATAAAGGGGAGCAACAGATGGGCACCATGACCCATGACTCACCAGCTAGCCCACCCGCGATAGCCAAAATAGGAGTGATAAAGAAGGGCAGTAAGACCCTGCCAAACACAGTGTCCTCGTCATGTGTTTTTGTGAAATCCAAAGTGAAACAAACCACTGCGCCCCAAAATAACCCTATGCTCTATATGAATTAACCAATGAAATACTTGTTGCTGGGTACCCTAAAGCTGCCTGCCCCAAAATCCTATATAAACTACTTTGTTCTCTAAGCCCAGCATGCTCAGCAACCCGATTGCTGCAGCATCCGCAGGCCTGTGTAACCAACTAATAAACGCCTCTTGCTTGTGCAGCCGGAGTCGACTGGAGTCTTCTCTTGGTGGGGAGCGTCTGCTGGAGGGTCTCCCCTTACCGGGGGTCTCTTCAGCTGAGGCAGTGACCGTCTTTTGAGTTTGAGGCCAGCGTAGTCTACAGTGAGCTCCAGAACAGTCAAGGCTACCTAGTAAGACCCTATCTTGAGTAAATAAGTAAATGCTACCTTTAAAAAAAAATAGTTACCTGTAAGAATGAGACGAATCTCCCCATTTGAATCTGGCAGTCACCTTCCACCATACTGGAGTCTGTAGCTTTAAAAAGCAGCATGAATTTTATTTCACTTTTTATTTAAATCCAGCAACAAAGACAAACAATTGTTTCACTAGAGCACAGTACCAAACACACTGGACTTTTAACACTGAAGGGAAAAATGGCAGTCATAAACTATATAAAGTTCAAGCAGCCATGCCTGACTGCCACGCGAACCCCCAAACCGGCCCATCACAGGACTGTGCTGACACACCACATGCCGGCTCCAGAGGGCCTGCTGCCACTACTCCACTTCTCACTTGTTAATCAATCCATGCACCAACGAGACAACTCAATGTCAGGGGCTGGAGGACGGCTCAGCAGCTCAGAGCACCACAGTTTGTGCTCCCAGCACCCACACAGGGAGGCCCCTATGGGCACCCACATCCACAAAATAAATCTTTAAAAATTTCTGAATGTTTGTTTTTTTTAATCTGTTAGCTTTTGGCTCATTTCGGTTTCATAAAAAGTAGCAACAAATGCAATTCTAAAATTTGAACTTACCTCCTTCGCCATAAAACAAAAGGCCATTGTAAAACTTAGTTTCCGCCTGTTTAAAAGAAAATCAAAATAATTTAAAAGGTTGCTTTCAAATCCTATGCTCTCTTAATGCTCTAATGACAAAAGACATTGCTTACGCATAAATCTCAGAATCTGCTCTCAGATGAATTCAACTTCTCTTTACAATGATGAAGATAACTACTGACCCTCAAGCTGAGCCTGGTCCTTCAGCCTGTACTCCACCATCTGACCACCCTCAAGCTCACTCATCTTCCCACAGTTCCACCACAGGCACAGATCATAAAGAAGGGGAGGGAAATAACGAAGTTCACCAATGTCTACAATGTCTCCAAATCCAAATCCATATAAAAGGTTTAAACTTAAAAGGAAAAACAACAACAACAAAAAAAAACTGGGAGTGATGGTGCACCCCTTTAATCCCAGCATTCGGGAGGCAGAGGCAGGAGGATCTCAGTGAGTTCCAGGCCAGACTGGTCTGCAGAGCGAGTTCCAGGCCAACCAGGGATGTTACACTGAGAAACCCTGTCTGGAGGTGGGGTTGGAGGTGGGGTTGGGGGTGGGTGTGCCTCTGGATAGCCAGCACACACACCACATATGCTACTCTAGAGGCAGGCAGGCCTAGATTCAATCTGCTACTATTAGCGATACCCACTGTAAGCCCCAATTTCTCAACCTGTTCCTCACCTGCCATGCATAACCACTTAATGAGTGCCAGATTATTCTAAGTACTCCTTTTCAGGACTGCTATTTTAAGTGGGTCAGTATTTATTGTACACTGCACAAACATAAGCAGCCTAAGTCTGCTTTTAAATGATCTTAAAGAAGAGAAGCAATTACCTCATACTTTAATTTCTTGATCTCACAACAAAGTGCAGCATAAACAGTAATGACTTTGTTTAGGACCTGGTTTCAAAAATAAAGACAGAAAAACTGAGTGATAAGCAACAAGAGCATTTTCTGAATGCATTTTAGGATAATTACCTTGTTTTCAGTCTTTATGAGTTCCAAAAGGGAGGATTGCTCATATGGCAGAAGCTATGGAAACAAAGGGAAAAAACAATTTTTAAATTTGAAGGGAAGAAAAAAAAAATCACTGAAATTTTAAATATATAAAATGAGATTAAATGGATTACAGTCAAACTTGTGTTAGACCCTATATGGTCAGCATTAGCATCAACTCAACTACTATGTTTAAGATAATCTCAACAAAGGAAGCAAAGTACAATCACCTGAGGAAAAACAGCCTGCACACAGCACAAGGCACCCGGACAGCTCCAGCTGTCTCAGACAGTGACGGAGGGCGGAGGGCAGGAGGACACTAAGAAAAGACTAACAGTGAGCTCTGTCCTTTCGGAAACTGTTACGCAAGCAAACACTTAATAAGATGGCATAACTAAACGGGCCAAACTTAAGTCATTACAAAACACAATGCTCAGAAACAAAATACAGTCTGGGCACTTTTATCATCTAATGCACTTCATTTCCGCCTGGCTCTAAAGCTTTCCTGATTAGTAACTAAAACGAATTTTCTATTAAGTGAAAAGTGGGCCTTTCTTTTAGTTACATACTAACAATAAAATACATATGTAAATCAAAAATAACTTCTCTCATTTAGTTTGCAATTTCTATTTATAGAGATCTTATCAGAATCTATGACTCTTGCAGAGAAGAAACATAAAATAATTTCCCAATAAAGGGACTAGAGAAAGGCCCCAGGGTAAGTAGGGAGAGAAAGGGCGGCACAAGAGGATAAATACATAAAGAGATTGTAAAGTTTCTACTGCCGGAAGACTAAAGCCGAGACAATTTCATTCTTTCACAAAGCCATGAGCATCATTTCACACCCACTAGGACGGCCGTGATTTTAAAAGACAGACACTAACAAACTTTGGCAACAATATAGAGAAACTGAACCCCATATATTACTGATAGGCACGGAAAACAGTGCGGCCGCCATCAGGAAAAAGATGGGAAGGGGTCAGCAAAATGGCTCAACAGGTAAAGGCACTTGTTACCAAGCCAGGCGAGCTACGCTCGGTGCCCAGAACCCGTATGGAAGAAAAGAACCGACTCCTACAGGTTGTACCCTCTCCACACACAGCATGGCACAGCGCATGCACACAAACACACACAAATATGTGTACAATAAAATCCTCAGAAAGCTAAGCACAGCTACCAAACGAGTCAGTAATTCTACTTCTAGCACATATGCACGACATGAAAACGTGCACATAGAAACTTAAGACACTAAGTAGCGTTACTTCCAACAGCCCGAAGTAGAAAACCTAAATGTCTATCCACTACAGAATGGATAGCTATGTGGCACAAGGGTTCCATATAATGGAACACACATTCGTCAATTTAAAAAATATATATGTATTAACATTGGCTACACCACAGATGAGCAATGCCAGGCACAAACGCTCATACACTGCGCGATCTCATTCGTGTGAAATATCTACTGAAGACAAATCCAGAGAGACATGCAGTGAGCTGATTGGTGGCCTATGACTAGTGGATGCTTGTGTGTGCACTGGGGGGGGGGGTCCTTAACAGGTACAGGATTTCCTTTTCAGGTGGTGAAAATGTTCTAAAGTTGATGATGGCAATGGACAGTGAAATATGCAAACATACCGTTTTAAAACCACTCAACTGTACAATTTAACTGGGTAAACACAGCCAAGCACTATGTATGTCTCACGCCTGACTCTAGCATTCAAGAAGCTGAAGGAGGGAGGACTCTGTGAGTCTGAGGCCAGCTGGGCCTCACAGTGAGTCCCTGGCCAGCCAGGACTGTGAAACCATGCCCCAAAACACACAAAAAAGATGAACTGTATTACCTATGAGCTGTGTCACAGGAGTGCTCAGCGTAAGTATCTATTGCGTGAGTGGTGACAGACCTCTGCCTTAAAGAAGGGACCTAAGAGTGTCTGTCTTACACACATTAAAAGAGCATTCCCAGGGCTGGGGAGGCGGCTCAGAGGTTGAAAGCACTAGCGGCTCTTGGGAGGACCTGGGTTCAGTTCCCAGCACCCGCATGGCAGCTCACAGCTGTCTGTGACTCCAACTGCCAAGGGTCCACACCCTCACACAGATACACATGAAGACACAACACAATGCACATAAAATAAGTAATTGTTTTTAAAAAGGCATTCCCACATTAAGATCGCCAATTTCATCCCTTTTGGGAAATGACAGCAATGTTTTCTATCTTCATTAGAATATGAGGTGGATGAGCTCTGTGCTCAGCAAAATTCAATGAGAAATCCTTAAAAACCTGCGCGTTTGACTATGTGTAAACAACTACAACGAAACAAACAAGGCGAGTGTGTTCATCTAGCTCTTTGAAGATAAAAACAATGACTAGGTCGAATAATTGGACTTTCTCTTATGACACTGTGAGGTTTTGTCATTCTTTCATATATAATTTATATATATATAATTTTAATGAAATGAATTCAGACCTTTAATGCTATAGGATCAAGATTGAAATCCCAAACATCTCCAATCAAATCATCCAGTGCGTCCTCGATCCTTCTCAGCTGAGATGTATACTCCTCAAGGAATTTCCCGTAATTCTTAAGCTGGACTTCAGCATGAATTTCTAAATTTTAAAACAGAAAGTTACAATTACAACTAATGACTGGCAGAACACTAGCTTCAAGTAATCTCAAAAAGAGCAGAAAAACACAGTCAATGACTACTTTGGACAGTCTCACTTCATGGAAATAGGTCCCAAAGTTAAAGAGTCATTCAGCTTTGAATTTTCTCCAAATATGTAAAAGTAATTAAAACCTGCAGCCCCTTACCCTAGGATCTGGAGCTACTAATCAGCCCGAGTCATGCCTCAGACAACCCAGCTAACCTATGTTTTTTAACACACGACTCTGCTGCAAAGGTTATCAGCTACCTGATGGGAAGCCGGTACAAAAAAATTTCATGTTGTTATACAGCAAACTGTAAAAAGGTTGGTTAATTTTATACATAGTAAAATGTTTAAGAATACAATCAAATCTATTTTACATGTAGGCTTTAGACCTGCTACATTGTATTATTATTTCTATAATTCCCAACTTACCAAAATGTTTTACTTGTTCAATTTTTTAGTTATATAATCAACACGTATAAGCCAGATAAAGCATCCTGGCTGAGGTGGGCGGAGAGACGGCCTGTCCACTGAGAGCGCTCAGAGGACTGCAGTGCAGTTCCCAGCACCCATGTGTCAGTTCTGGAACTCTGGACCCAGGGGACCCAACACCAGCTTATGGCCTCTGCAGGTACTGCACACACATAAGATAACAAAACATAACAAAAAGACAGCTGGGACCCACAAAATTTACATATTAGTACATGACCTTAGGCTTAAAGCCACTGAAATAAGTTAGATTTTTCAGAAGCCTATTCGCCAAAATTAATAAACATTCCACCTTATACCTAAGAATTCATTACTGATTCAAAAATTCAACTTAAATTCAGTTCTTTATCGTCTTAAAAAAAGTTTTTTTTTCCCTTCAAATTTGAAGTCTGGAGCCATTATGAAATAAAGTAAGTCCTGACTCACACTGTGTGAAATAAAGACACCTGTCCTCTATTTTGCTACTGAGGTTCTGAATCAGGAGCATCAATTCAGTTCACTAAGACTGCTGTCTCAATATAGCACTCACTTAGTTAATTTTGGAAAACAATTAGTCTAGATATGAATCAAAGTCCAAAAACTAATGGAAACCAGACAAAGAAATCTCTTACCTACAGCTAACAACCCCATGTTAATGTCTTACTCTATTACATGGGAAATGACCAAAGTATCACTTGACCAGCAAATGGGTTCTTAAAGACTGCAGTAGAAAAACACGCTCATAGATCAGCTGGTTAGACCAAGGTTAGAAACACCTGAAAACCTGCAGAAGCATTTAAGCTCTTTGCTGATAATATCTAACAGCTCTGAGCTCATAAAAGCTAAAGCGCACACCACACTTCCCTCCCAACAAACTGCATTTCTTGGTTTATTTTTATTCCTTTTTAACTTAGGATACAATGTTAAGGGCTTTATCACAGCACTTCCACACACACGTGTACACACGTGTGCTTACGTTGTGTTCTCACCCATGTTCTCTCTCCCCTCCTTTCCCCAGTCCTGTTTTCTCCAACCCTCTGGGGTCTAAAACAATGCTCATGCGGTATTATGATTAACTAGCTGATCATTCTACTTCAAGCCGAAACACACTCAAACCCTATATACCTTCATTACAACTTCGGTCAGATGCAAAACAAAACAAAAGAACACCTGACAAGGTGCAGTCCACTTTAAACCCGAAAATACAAAAACCAAAAGTGGTTATTATCCTTTCGCCCAGATCTTTATGCCGCATACGCCCTAATACCTTAAGAAATGTTTACTGAAATTCTGCACAGAACAGGACCCTGACAAAGCTCAACGGGACGGAAAGGCAAATAAAACCTCAGTTTATATAAATCTGTACATGCTAAATCTCTAAAAATAATCCGCAATTCAGCTGTAATCTTTAAAAATGGCATTCCTACTTTGGGGAAAGATATGCATTTTAAAAATTCTCAAAGGACTACCCCAATTTCTCTTCTATGACTCAGAAGAAACAAATCAATCTCAAGAGTTTCTCTAATATAATTAGGTTGGCTTGTACTGACACAAACGGCGAGGCTCTTAGGGTTGTACCTCTGATTTTAAAAATAAAACCGAACGACTTGATTTCATTAAGCAACTGCGAAGCAGATCTTGTAAAAATAATAAATTAAATTTTAAAAATTTTCAGCTGCAATGACAATTACAGAAGAGTTTTTTTAACCATATAAAATCAGTAAAAGGCCTAGAAGGGATGACATTCCCGTGTTGACTGATGTTTTGGTTTTGGCTTTTTTTTTTTTTTTAATGTGCCAGGAAGAGTTATTTTTTTCGCTCTCTTCTATGGATCTAGGAACGCGAACCCAAACTTCAATAAAGTTGATTTGAGAAGCAAAAAAAAAAAAAAAAAAGAAAAAGAAAACAGGAAACCGAAACGGGAACCCAGACTCTTCTAGAACCGAAGGCTCAGAGCATCGGGCACCAGCCCTGGAATGGGATGGGCATCCCGGGGAGGCTGGCCTGTCGTGGCGGGCCCCCAGGGAGCGAGCGCAGCTGGCCGGTCCCCAGCCTCCGGGAGGGACACCGGGCACCCGAGCGGCTCGACGCGACCCCGGCAGTCACGCAGCGCCGCGTCCCACGCCGCGGGAGAGTCCCCAGCGGCCCGGCCGCACCGTCCGACCTCCCTCGGCCGCACCACCCGGGCCCGCCTCGCCCGCAGCCCGGAGACTCACTCTGAGAGCCGTCGTCCACGCGGTCGAACTCCCAGTCCGGCGACAGAGTGTCCACGGCCATCACCGCGGCGGCGCCTCCCACAGACACAACCTCGAGCACCCACCGCCGCGACGCTGGCCTCACCCCAGCCGCTGTCACGGCACGTGACTTCCGGCCACGGCCCCGCCCCCGCGCGCCACAGCCAGTGGACGCTCGGCCCTGCGGACCGCGGGGGCCGCTGGGAAACCGAGTCCGTCCGCCTGCGCCCGGCGCGGCCGCCATAGTGACGGTGGCTGTTGGCATCCTGCATCCTTTCCCTGGCCCCGCTGCCGTTTGCGTCTGTTCTCAAGCCACATTCAGTTTCTCCTTGCTGCGTCCAGGCTGTTTAAAAACCTCAGGGAGCTACTCCATCAGTCTAACGGGGAAAGACCGGAAATAACGGGGTGGGGACCAACGCAAAGACAGGGTCCTACACCAGGACACTGCCCTGGCCCTCAGACCAAGATGCCTGCCTCACCAGCTCTTTTTTGTCTTTACCCTTGCGGTTCCAGCCCCGTGCACGTCCTGCCCCATTTGTTTTTGTTTGTTTTGTTTTTTGACAAAAGACCTCTGTGCACAAGAGAGTAGTGACTTTAAGAAGGCTATCAAACAACCTCACTACTGGACTTGCTTTTACACCGATCACTGCTCTTCCTCTCTTGTTTGGAAGAAGGTGAGGTTGGAATTGTGTTACCCCGAGTTCTACATTTAGCCTAAAGTTTACACAAAAAGCTTTATATCAGCCCGGTTTTTAGGAAGTGCTGATACGAAACAGTCTAAAGAGCCATCAAAAAGTAATAATATAAAACTTAATACATTCATACTCTGAATTCCTAGAGAGCTATGTAATGAAGCAGGTCTTAAATGGCATGAAAAACAGACAGGAGGCAATTTTAGAACATCGCATATTTGCCGTTAAATTACAATCTATGTGAACATGCCCATGTGGTTGTAAATACATAGGAGAATTCAAATCTCGTTAAGACAATGATTTACTTGGGGAAGAGTAGATGCTGATAAATACAAAATGGCTCATATTTTTCTTGTCTATTAACTGAATCTTTTTCAAGTAGAGTTTTAAGTTATTTGCATTATAAAGAACCAAAAATCGCTGGGCAGTGGTGGCACACGCCTTTAATGCCAGCACTCGGGAAGCAGAGGCAGGTGGATCTCTGTGAGTTCGAGGCCAGCCTGGTCTACAAGAACAAGTTCCAGGATAGGCTCCAAAGCTACAGAGAAACCCTGTCTCAAAAAACCAAAAAAAAAAAAAAAAAAGAACCAAAAATCAACAAAGAATATTCTCTTGAAAAGCGTGTTCTGAGATGTTGAGGTTTGGACATGGTTTTGAGACAAGATCCCATTACCATAGCTGAGTGGCCCTTTTGCTCCTGGGCCTGTGGAAAGGCGTTAGACTGAAACGTCCAAAGATCTTGTTGGACTAGGAGTCCAGCCTCTAGGGAGGAGTTGCTCTAGACACCATCCAGACGCCACAGTCGATGCAAAAGCAAGAGGATTTTTATTCTGTCGCGACAGGGTCCTTCAGTTTCGGGATGAGAAGGACATTGATAGTTGTTATAGCCCATCTTTTAAAGCAAAAAGCCATAGAAACAAGCGGGGAGCCTGAGGGTTGTTTTCCAACTAATTGGATTGGCTTATTCAAAGGGCTACTAGCAGTGATTGGTCTGTGCCAGGGTAGGAGAATGGCTGTGTGATCAGGGGAGTTAAGAGGGAGCCTCTGTGGGTCACTTTGCCCCTTTCCCAGGGACTGAGTCAAAACACCAGGAACTGAGTCGGGTTATCTTGCCCCTATTCAATAGAAGATTTACAAAGACTCAGGGAGATGATGGAAAGTTCCCAACATTTCAGTATGTGCTTGTATAGTTGTTAGATCCTTGGTTCCCGGGGGAGTGGGGCACTACTGCTGAGAGGCCTCAAAATTGGCCTCAGAGTTGTCAGAAATGGCTTTAGAGTTATTTTAGAGTTCTACAATCTGAGCCAAAAAATGACCATCTTCGTAAGATGCTGATCTCAAGAACACGTCACACCCGAGAGGACTTCCTGTCCCACTGGAATGTTCAGCGCCTTTCTGTAGCTTGCAGGGTTCTGGCAGCCTTCTTTAGCTTCCATATGGTAGCTGTTGGCAGCTTCTGACTCACATCATCACAAGACTAAATCCAGCCTTCGAGAGAAAAAGAGGACGCTTAACTGATAAGTCGAACAAAAGTCCCAGAATCAAGTCTTGCCAGTAGTGATTGCCTTTCTTGGTACTGGAGCACACTTTGCAGCCTGTCTTGGAAACAGAAAGAACGGGAGGAATGGACTGATTGGCTGTGTGTAGGTCACGTGGCCCGCGGATGCAGAGAGCAAAGGAAGAAGCAACGCTACAGGAATCGTTTGACCTGGGAGTGGAAGAGACTAGCCTATATGGAAACCAGTAGCTATTAGCAGAAGACGAGGGTGTATATGGCAGGGGCGGGGGGGGAGTCTGATAGTGATTTTACCACTGAGCCACTTGGTCTTAGCAGCCAAGCATCTCACAGTGACTATGGTCCAGGTATTGGAATTAGCAATTATTACAGCAGGATGGTTGGTTAAAAAAAAAAAAAAAGATTATTTCAGCTGGAGAGATGGCTCAGCAGTTAAGAGCACTGGCTGCTCTTCCAATGGTCCTGACTTCAATTCCCAGCAATTACATGGTGAATCACAACCGTCCTATAATGAGATATGGTGCCCTCTTCTGGCCTGCAGGAATACATGCAGGCTGAACATTGCATACATAATAATAACATCTTTTTTTAAAAGATTATTTTTCAAAAAAGATTATTTTGTAATAAATAATTTTATTATTTAGATGCTTACATTTAGAATTCTAGACAAAAGAACTTCTAGGACTTTACTAACAAAGGTAACATTTATTTTGTGCTTATTGCTGTTGTTATTGTTAATCTTGAACTCACTGTCTAACTGAGGCTGGCCTTGAATTCCAAATCTTCCTGTCTCCACTTGCTAAGTGATGGGATTACAAGCATGTGTCACCATGCCTGACTTTGTAAAGAAATTTAAAAAAAAATCAATATTTTTTTTTAACAAACCCAAACAGAAACAGAAATCTGGAAAAAAGTTGAAAAATGGACAACCAGGGCTTGTTGATCCATAAAAAGAAAAGGGCCTGGAGAAATGTGTTTGGAGGAAAGTCAAGAGTCTAAGAACACATGTATCACCAAAGTTTGATAAGGTCTTTAAATATATTATAATTTCATACTATGTCAACTAGACATTTCCACAGGAACTTTACGTGGGCATCTGATCAAAATCGTTGAATCCACAACGGAATTCTGGGTATTCCACTCCCAGACCTGCTTCCCACCCTGTGTGAGATCCACGGCTTACTTAGTAAATAGCTGTAGTACCCACCCAGGGCCAGGCTGGGCACTACAACAAGGCTTTCTGTTTCTCATCTTCTTTCTCAAAATCAGTGAAAGGTTAAATGAATCTTAATTTTCAAATGTGAATGAGATGCAAACGTCGTCAAGATCAAAATGGAGTCTCATGAGGGTAAAGATGGCCCAGGAGGTAAAGGTGCTTGCCACCACGCCTGACACCCTGAGTTCAACCACTGGGGCCCGCACAGTGACAGGAGGGGACTGACTTCTGAAGTTTGTCCACTGACCTCCACATGCCCGCCCTGCATTGTACATAGATAAATAAAACGTTAAAATAAAATGAGGTCTCATGTCAACCCTACAAAAAAGCTAAATGAATGAAACCAGGAGGTTGTGAGGAAAGAGTCCAATTCTCATGATTGCCTAGTAATCATTATCTCAAAATACTCCGTCATATCCCAAAGTTTGCAAGGAGGGCTATGCAACCTTCTGGGAGAAGAATCTCTAAAGAACCTGATGGGTGACTGTCCAATCATGAGCTGATACAGCCCCTGTTATAGTCACTGTGGCCAACAAAAATGGTTTCACAAAACTGATGTAACCCTCCTTCTCCCATTAAAACCTCCCTTTTCCCTCTGCCTCTTGAACATGCCAGGAGTTTACTATGCCGCATTTCTCTTTTCGAAAAATCTCTCATTTTGGTTTTTGTTTGGCTTGACGCAATAGCAGTTACCCTTGGGTTGTGGGATTATTATTATTACTGACTTGTTTTTATGTCTTTATCCATTTCATTATTTTGTAGTGTTCAACAGCAAATGAAAGAAAAAGATGGAGCACTTTCCACAACCTACTCAGCATGACCTATGGCGGGCTGGCTGCAGTCTCTCCCTGTCTCTCCTCTGCAAACCTCTCCAGCTTCAGTGACCTATGGCGGGCTGGCTGCAGTCTCTCCTGTCTCTCTCCTCTGCAAACCTCCCCAGCTTCAGTGACCTATGGCGGGCTGGCTGCAGGCTCTCCCTGTCTCTCCTCTCTGCAAACCTCCCCCCAGCTTCAGTGAAAGCAGTGCTGTAGTGATTGGCTTAAAATTTGCTCAGAGACATCTCTTCCAGGAACTTCTCTGGAGGCTGCCAGGAATGATCAAAAAAACCATCCTTTGTTCAAAGAGTGCAGACAGTCTTGCTTTTAAATTTTAAATAATAATAATAATAAGGTATCAGGTTTCTTTATAATATATGTTTTAAGAAATATATTTAGCTCCATGGGCAGAGTTCACGAGAGGCATAGACCCCTGTGCGTGCAGAGAAGTTGAGGACACAGCGCTCCCTACTGCTGGCAATTTGCCAGTAGATAATGCTCTAGCATGTCATCTCCAATCACTGTAGGCCACAGGAAAACCATTGCACCAAGAGAAATAAGAGCCAACAGAAATGCCTGGTCTATGTGCTCTCTGCTAGTAGAAATGAAGAGGAAAATTGGATCCCCTGAAACTGGAGATACAGATGTTTTTGAGCCACCATGCGGGTTATGGAAATAGAACCCAGGTCCTCTGGAAGAACAAGTGCTTTTAGCTGCTTGAGCTATTTCTTCAACATATTTTATCATTATAACATTATTTATTATTTCTATGGAGGAATTTTGAGCAGTAATAACAGTACAAGTTAAAAAGCAGTTAATAAAAACGGGATTCATAAGTATTACGTCATTCACATGTACAATAAAATGAATATTCAGTAGAGTAATGTATAAAAACAGAGAGACAAACAGCAGTATTCCCGCATAAGCAAAGTGGTCAAAAGTCACTCAGTCAAAACAAGCCACCAAATGAAGACAGTGTGGAGACGCATGGAACTTTACCCTAAAATCCCTAGTTATTGTGGGAGTAAATACTTTTTACAGTTTAGCAAGTTTGTAATTGGACCTTCAAGATGGCTCAGTGAGGGAAAATGTCTGCCACCACTGACAATCTGAGTTAGAGCCCCTGGGCCCACATGGAACGAGAGCTGACTCTCGCAAGTTGTCCTCTGACCCCCACACACTCACCTTGGCTTGAAGCTGAGGCTGACTGTCCTCAGACTTACAGCCATGCTCCTGCCTCTGCTTCCAAAGCGCTAGGATCACAGGTGTGAGCATCTCACCAACTGCAAAAGAACAGACTTGTCCGGGCAGGTAGATGGCTCAGTTAGCTGAAGAATTTGCTGTGCAGGCCTGAGAACCCAAGTTCAAACTTCCAGTACCCATGTAAAAAGCTTGTAGGTGGAAGTTTCTGTCCCACCTGGTCCCACAGCCATTCAGTTCCAAAGAAATGCACAGAGGCTTATATTAATTATAAACTGTTTGGCCTGTTAGCTCAGGGTTATTATTGACTAACTCTTGCAACTTAAGTAACCCATAATTCTTGTCTATGGTTAGCCATGTGGCTTGATACCTTTTTTCAGTAAGGTATTCTCATCTTACTTCTTCTGCATCTGACTTGTGACTGCATCTCTCTGTCTTTCCTCTTCCCAGAATTCTCCTAGTCTGGTTGCCCAACATATACTTCCTGCCTGGCTACTGGCCAATCTATGTTTTAGTAAACCAATATAAGTGACAAATCTTTACAGTGTACAAGAACATTATCCCACAGCAAAAAGTTGTATACCTATAACCTCAGTGCTAGCAACAAGGTGTAGACAGGAGGATTGCTGGGGCTGAGCAGCCACTGTGGAGGCCCAAAAATGTGAACCTTGATCAAAGGTCAGAGTTGGAACTTGCTTCTATTCCTTCAAGGTTATTGTCTGTTTCTACCTCAAGCAAAGGTCCCACCTAGATTTAGACCAGAGTTCTGCTCTCCCAAGGTTATTGTCAACAGGTGTGGCTAATATCCAGACCTTGAATTTCAGGAATAGAGAACAACAAAATCTAAGGATCCAACTAAGTTCCTACTCCTTTAAGGAGATAATTACTGATTCCACCCAGGGAGCGGTTTGTTTACAGAATGTTTTGGTCTAGGGTGTGAGTTTTACTTGTCTTGTTCTGGCAACAAAATGTTTCCCTAAAAATGTAGCCTGCTACCTTCAGCTGGTTTATTCATTTTCTTATAACATGATAATGCAGTTTTTTGTCTTACTCCTACCTCTTGGTGGGTATTTAAGGAATTGGAAATTAAATGTGGGCGATTTCAGTATTCACTGGAACTCCCTCCCGGTTCTGTCCTATGTTTCTGTTTTATTATTTTCAGTCACGTCTTTGTTCTCTTTACTCTTTTTCTGATCCCCAAGCCCCTACACTGGCAAGTGGTATTTTTGCCAAGGCTGGTCCCCTACAACTCACCAATCTAGCTCCAGCTTCAGAGAGAAAACCTAATTCAGGAGAACAAGATGGAGAGGGATAGAGTAGGCAACCTGGCATCCTTCACTGATCTCTTGGTGTGTGCATGGGCAGGCACAGCTGCAACCTATGCACACACACACACACACACACACACACACACACACACACACACCAAATAAAGTGAGATAAAAGTAAAGTTAAAAAAAAAGTATTTACCTGTGCCAAGCTGAGAAAACTACGACAAACACAGACATGGAACTGATGGGGAGAAGAAAAGAGACAGGACAGGGGATAAAAGTGATATTATAAGTGTACTATGGATAATAAAAGAATAAACAATGGCAAGAATGTGAGCATATAGTAATTTTAATATTCTGTTTCTGTGAATTAGGGGGAAATACATTCTTGGTATATTTTATTTTTCATTGTTTAGAATTTCATACATGAACATCATGTATTTTGATCAAATCTAACCCCATTCCCTCCCCTCCACATCATCCTCTATTCCAGTCTTTTCCCTACCAACTCCATGTGTTATCCTTCCTTTTCTCTTTCCCTCCCTCCCTCCCTCCCCCTCCTCAAAAACCCGCTGAGTCCACTGGGTGGGCCTGTATGTACGGTGTGTGTGTGTGTGTGTGTGTGTGTGTGCATAGGTTGCAGCTGTGCCTGCCCATGCACACACCAAGAGATCAGTGAAGGATGCCAGGTTGCCTACTCTATCCCTCTCCATCTTGTTCTCCTGAATTAGGTTTTCTCTCTGAAGCTGGAGCTAGATTGGTGAGTTGTAGGGGACCAGCCTTGGCAAAAATACCAATACTATAACCAACCTGGGCAAAAATACCAATACTATAACCAACCTGGGCTGCTCTCAGTAGATACTGAGTGTGGGGATACCCAGTGTAGGTTATTTATTGCTGTCCGTGTTTCACTAGAGACATAGTGACTGCCCGGCACTCTGCCATCAACCCAAGGCCACGTCACGATGGCAGGCGCCTCAGATCTCCTTGCCTTTTCACTCCTAGACACATCCATCCCTTTTCCTGCTCCAGTTTCAAGTCAGAACTCAGAGGGCCCTGCTGTCCCAAACTCATGTCACCTCCTCAACACCTTCTTTTGTCAACCATTTCTATCGCCTGGGAAAGTCAGTTTCTTTAGATGACAAGACAAACCGTGGAAATAGATTGTGTTTCATTCATCTTTACCTCTGTATTACAGTGCTACGTACATTATCTTGATAAATGGTCACAAATTTTCCATGCATCTTATGTATCCTATGATGTCATTATATCAATCTTTTTTAAATTGTTTTAATTTTTTATTTTTTATTTTTTTATTTCTGAAGTTATATTTTTTAATATATATTTATTTACTAAAAGTTTTTAACTCTTATTTTTATTTTATCATATTATATCAATCTTTACACATTCTTAATGATAAAATTCTACTACTTGAACTAACACTCACTGTTTGAAGAAGCATGAGTGTGGCAGGCTTTCTTAGACTCCCAAAGCATGACATGGAGACTTGTTATTAATTACGAATGCTTGGCCTTAGCTTAGGCTTGTTTCTTTGAAACCTAAATTAACCCATCCCTATTATTCTCTGTGCTGCCCTGAGGCTTGTTTATTTCATCTACAGTCTGTTCATCCTGCTTTCCTGCTTCCTCCATGTCTGGCTGACTGGCCTCTGGTTGGCTGGCCCCGGGCTGGTAGGCTGACTCCCCTTTTCTGTCTGTCTGCCAGCCCTGCCTATCCCTCCTCTGCCTAGCTATCCGCCGGTCAGCTTTTTGTTACACCAATCAGATGACTTAGGCAGGCATGGTGCAACAGCAGCACATCTTTACATAGTAAATGTAGCATAAACAAATGTAACACTTCTTTACATAGTTAACTACTCTGCAACACAAACAAATGCAACGCATCTTTATATAGTTAAACAAATAGTCTATTCCACAACACATGAGAATGGCAAAATAAAAAGGATATTTCAGCTTAGAAATTGCTTAGTCCATTTATTCCGTAGACATTGGAAGCAGCCTCTTTTGTTGTTGTCGTTGTTTTGGTTTTGGCTTTTTGAGACCGGGTTTCTCTGTGTAGCTGTGGAGCCTGTCGTGGAACTGGCTCTGTTGCCCAAGCTGGCTTCAAACTCACAGAGATCCACCTGCCTCTGCCTCCTGAGTGCTGGGATTAAAGGCGTGCACCACCACCGCCTGACTTGAAGGCAGACTCTTAAGTAAAATGATCTGGGCTGGACATCCGTTTGACCATTTGCTACTAGAAAGGTTCAGCTCAGACCACACAGTTCCCCAAGCTGATACACATAGTTACTGACAGACACATCAGCACAACTGGAACAAAAATCAAGTCTCAAAATATTGGTAGGATTCTAAGCAACGTCCTGGATGGGGGCTGGAGAGAAGGGTCAATGGTTAGGGCTCACACTGCTCTTACAGAGGACCAGAGTTCAGTTCCACCACCTACTTCAAGTGACCTACAATCTCCTGTAAGTCCCCTCTGAGGGCACCAGCAGTCACCTTCAGATACCCACATATAAACAACACAGTGCACATAATTCAAAATGAAGTAACAGTTTAAAAAGGAAGGAAGCTCCCTAAACAGTGTGCCTGAACTCTGAGGGCTCAAAAGTGATATGGAGTGAAGCAAGAATTCAGTAACAATTGCTTCACACCATTACAATGAAAATACCAGAGTGCTGGATACATGTTTGGATAAAAAAAAAAAAAGTATTCATGAAATTAGAGGTGGGTGAGGGGAAGAAAACCCCTTTCACATCTGGCTGTTTTAACTTCTATGGCATTCAGTACTGAATGCTGTCCAGGCAGGACTATGGAAATAAACCCAAGTGGATTGTTGAAAAGTATTAGGGACTATGGAGTCCGTCAAAGAGCAATACGTAAGTATGGGAACGGCAGAGAAAGCTATTGCTCTGTTCAATTAATGAGCTCGAAACAAACAGTTGTGAAGAAATGATCGCATGTGGAGAACATGAAGAAACAAGGATAAATGCCAAGCCCCAAGCAGCCCCGAACTCCGGGCTAAGACGTCCTTTTGGGACAAAGGTTCCACTACAGCACGTGTGAGAGTGTCTTCAGAAAGGCAAGGGACAAAGACAGGTATGGATTATCTACTGGGGACCAGATCTGTGCGACAAGCCCAGGGGACAGTATCTCATCGATGATCAAGGTATCAGGCTATTTCTGAAGCAAGGCTGCCCAGACAGGCCCTTGCTTTCCCAGATCAAGCTTTCCTGAGACTGTTTCCCGGGTGACTCTGGAGGTGTTCTAATTTAATTTCTGTTACAAAATACTCTGACCAAAAGCAATTTAGGGAGCCAGGTGGTGTTGGCTTATGCCTTTAATCCCAGCACTCAGAGGCAGGGGCTGACTGATCTCTGTGAGTTCAAGGCCAGCCTGGTCTACTGAGCGAGTTCCAGTACAGCCAGAGCTACAGAGAGAAACCTGTCTTGAATCCTGCCCCCGCCCAAAAAAAAATTAGGGGAGAAAGGATTTATTTAACTTGGGGGTCTAGGTTACTATCCATCGTGGTCTGAAAGGCAAGGGCAGGAACGCTAGGCAGAGAAACAGGGAGGAGAGAGGAAAGGAGGGAGGGAGGGAGGGGGTGGAAAGAGAGAGTAAATGCATGCATGCTTACTGCAGGGCCAGCCCATGAAATGGTGCCACCCACAATTAGGATGCATCTTCTCACTTCAATTAACCCAAGAAATATTCTATCTAGGCAATCCCTTTCCCAGGCCATTTTTACCTTGTGCCAAGTTGATAAAGAAGAGTAACTCTCGCAGGGTGTCCGATGGACCATTTTAAGGTGTACCTCTCTTCCTGACTCCGAGAGATCTGAGTCCCACCTCTAGTGAACACCTCGGCTATCCATGGATCAGAGGCGGAGTCCAGGTAGCTTCCAAGACATGTCCCTGCGGTTGGGCACCAATTCGTTCCCAGACTGCTCCGGATCACGTGGGGGGCGGGGGGAGCAGGAGCTCTGGCAGCTGAGGGGCGGGACCTGCCAGCTGAGGGGCGGGGCCGTGAGCAGACCTTAGAGCAAGCAATCTGCATCCCTGGTGCCCACTCCCAGCGCCTGCCTCCCGAGCCCGTGGTAATCGCGCGCTCCTCTTCACCATGCTGTGGCCGCGCAGCCAGGCGCTTCGGCACTTCTCCACCGGTCAGGTGAGTCCAACCAAAGCGAGCATCCACGTCCTGGTCTTGCTTTCCAGACCTCAGGGGCTGCAGGGTCAGCGCGGCGGAGACTGGAGTGGGCAGTGATGCCCAGATCTTGCAAGAAGGAACCGCAGCATTTTTCATACCGGGCGACTTCAGAGAAGGCTGCTGCGGTATCCGGGATGGGAATTGTCAAGTGAGCCTTTGTTTCTTGTGGGGAATGAGTTACTGAATGTGTCAGGTCTGGCTGGGATGACAAGCTGGGGAATGACAATGGGTAAAGGAGCAGGAGCTAGCATCTGTTTTCTTCCGTTTTGCATTTCAACCGAGAGATTCCCTGGCCCCGACGTGAACGGTATAAGATCGGGATGATGAATTAGAGTGAGCACTAGGCACCGGCCTTGCAAGGTCTGTCAGATGTGACTGTGATTCAGGCAAGCTCAGCACTGCGAGCCAGGACTGCCTGGTGCTTCCCACCGAGTCGCAGAGGCCAGATTTCCAGGATCACCCAGCACTGCTGGAGTAGCCACGCTGGAACGTTGTTAAACTGTAGAGTAAGAATCCCCGGCCCTGGCCCAGCCCTCGGGTTTGAGATTGCATCAGCGCTTCTAGGAACGGGAGCCGACACGTTGCAAGTGGCTCTGCCTTCAGCACTTGGGTGGGCCGTAGGAGAAGAGCCTTTCTGAGCCTAGACAATGCAGGCTGTTCAGGCCAAGAAAAGCGGCTATCCTGTGTACATAATCTCTTTTGTAAGCAGTACATCCCAGCTGTGTTATAAAGGATTTTGCCCCATTCGTTTTTCTCTGACAGTGCCATATGTAAAAAAGTATAAGGCAGAATCTTGAATTGTGCTAAGAATTTGTCCCTGGTTTTCATTCATTTCGAAGTTTTATGTCTTCTAGACTAATACGGTCAGAATTCATTTTACTCCTTACAATGAACTCTAGTGATTTTGGGGAATAGTTACAGTTAGCTTTCTGCCCTGGGCTTTTGATTGCTCGGCTGGGCCGCCCTTGGACCCTTCCTTAGCGTCTTCAACCACTCACAGACAGCAAGGGGCTGTCACCTCGACGGCCGTTGTCACCACCTGTCAGTGAACTGTTGGAAAGCTGAAAGGAAGGAGTTTTGAAGGATGAGGATTTCCACGTGGGGTTACAGAAGTTTTCAGTAATAAAAACTGAACAGGCCAGGTGACAGAAACCAGGAATAGAATCATGGCTGGGCGAAGCAGCAGGCTGTCCCAGGGGCCCACTGTGCCCCGGGGTACATGTGGGAAGGTGGCCAGAGAGAGAGCTTGGAATCAGGCAGAGTTCTGCATGGTCAAAAGGAAGATGGTGACGACCTAGGGATATTTTACTCTAAAGATAATACAGATCACCTCCTTTGGACTGTGCTCCACTCCCTAAGAATTATTTTAAAATGAACGCACATGGAAGCTCGCCAGTTTCTTTGGCAAAATGTTTCAATCACATTTTACTTTAGGCGATGACATGCCGCAGCACACATGTAGATGTCAGAGGACGATTGTCAACGAGTTGTTCTTTCCTTCCCTCTTGTTGGTCCCCAGGCTCGGCAGCAAGTGTCCTTTACCACACGAACCTTCTTGCTGAGCCGTTGGTATAGTGCTGAGCCGTATCTCCACCACTGGATGCTGCCTCCCCTCTATTAGGTCTTCGTTTGTTTTCATAGTGTTAGGGATGGAGCCCGGAGCCTCCCACGGACAAAGCACACCCTGCATCCCTGAGTTATATGCTAAGCTCCACACTTCTAGGTACTTATTTACCCACAAGAAATAAAACCTGTGTACAGATATTTATAGGGGTGTTTCTATAATCGTCCCTAATTGGAAAGATTGTTCTCATCAGGTGATAGAATAAACAAAATGTAACATAACCATGGATATAATGGATTTTCCCTTGCAAGGGGAGAAAAGAACCACAGGCGTGCGTCCACACTGGGAATGAAACTCGAATATGTATGTTAAGCATATGAAACCCCTCAAAGGTCTAGATAGTCACAGATCTAACGTTTTTGAAAGAGGACCTAGAGACAGAAGAAGTCACTAGATCTCGGGATTACTAGTGGGAAGGAGCAAGTATTGGTGGCACAAGGAAATGGTAGTGAGTGCTGGAACGTCCACTGGTGTGGCAGTGCTTATGTGTCCCGGATTCATAGGCATGTGCACGAGTACATGAGAAAGGGTATGTTTGGTTGCATTTAATGACAGCTTGTGTTAGTCTGATTGCTGGGGCTATTACAAAATGCAGGAGGCTGGGAACTTTAGAAAGAGATTTCTCCAGCTCTTAGTTCTAGAAGCCCAGGAGCATGGTACCAGCATCTGCTGGGCTCTGGAGAGGCCTCAGAGAGATGACATTACAGCGATGGGGACACACTGGAGGGTAAAGATGATGTGTCCCCCTTTCCTGAAAGTCTGAAATGATCTGTGGTCACCAGTTCCATTCCTGGAGCTCTCTCTCTCTCGCTCTCTCTCTCCTCCCCCATGCTAAGCATCCCTCTTGAGGTGTCATTTCCTGACAGGCCTCTGTGTTGACATTCTGAGTTAATAAAAAAATAAATAAATAAAAAATTTGGGGGGGGCGGCAGTAGTGGCGCACACCTTTAATCCCAGCACTTAGGAGGCAGAGGCAAGCGGATCTCTGTGAGTTCGAGGCCAGCCTGGTCTACAGAGTGAGTTCCAGGACAGGCTCCACAGCAACAGAGAAATCCTGTCTTAAAAAACAAAGCAAAACAAATTTCTTTTAATTCTTTCTTGTTATTTCTTAGAAAAAAAGAAAAAGAAAAAGAAAGATTGAGTGGTGGTGGCGCATGGCCTTTAATCCAAGCACTCCAAGGCAGAAACAGACCGGTCTCTAAGTGCAAGGCCAGCCTGGTCTACAGAGTGAGTTCCAGGACAGCCAAGGGCCAGGACTACACAGAGAAACTCTGCCTCTGGCGTGACTGGGAGGAGGGAGGAAAAGAGGGGGAGACACAAACATGTTGCCAGGTGCTTGGGAGCTGGCTCAGAGGATCGGAGCACTTGCTGCTCTCATAGAGGATGGGAGTTCAATTCCCAGCATCTGTGCGAGGGTTCGTGTGGACTTCACGGCCAGTAGGAGAAAAAATCAACCAGGGTGAAGGGCGAAACTCGCAACAGTCTGATTTGGTAACTGGAGCTGGGCCAGGGTTTCTACCATCTGACCCAGATCATTTGACTTCAGCCATACATAAGCAAGGCGCAGTTTTGGAAGAAAGCGTTCAGGTAACAATTAACTCAGTCCTGGGAGTGAAACCGTTGACTTAGAAACAATGCTCAAGATGAGTGTCTGGGAGACTGACCAAGGTAAACACAACACCCGAGGGCCTCAGGACTGGCCTGTCTCTAAGATGGCATAGAAGTCACTTGGGCTGTAACGTACAGTGGAATCTCTCACAAAGATGAGTTTTATGGCCTAGAAGTAATGTTCAAGGGTTTTTTGGGGAAGCAGGGCAGTGGGGAGTCCGGGATAAACGAACAATATTCTGGGGGATACATGGGTAGCCTCGCCCAACATGTAGCAAAGGATTACCAGGTTGTAAACTACATTTCCCCCGACTATTCCTTCCAGGAAAATAACCATGTACTTTGTCACATGGAAGAGATAAGTTATGTGTTTAACTTTCTTGACCTCTCCAGTGCTTTTCTGTGTACACAAGGATCTTTTTTTTTTTAACCTTCTGCAAGTAACCCTGTTCAGCAGCTGACCACCACCTGTAACTCTGAGACCATCATAACACTCACGGCGTAAACCCGCGCAGACACGTACACATTAATAACATGAAAATAACGACCCTTTGAAAAGCATTTTAAAAAGTGATGAGGGCTGGGGGTTGTAGTTGGGGCACTGGCCTTCCATGTACAGCGACTCAGCTTTGACCCCCAGCACGGAGAAAAAAGATCAGAATGACAATCACTATGAATACCTTCTTTATATTATGATGCAATAAGGAAGCCGAGTTGCGCAGGCTTGTCGCTGATGTCTGTAGATCTTGCGTAGCTTCCTAGCTATCTGAACCGTGACAAGCTGCTCCTGCTCAGGTGAGAGCTTGTCACACCAGCCAGGGCCTTTGCACACTCCAAATGCATCCTGGGAGCACGCTGGAAATCAACCGTTATTTTCACTCTCTGCTCCATTTTCAAGCACGAGAGGCATGCCTCGACAGGGCTGCCTCAGAGATCGGCTAACCCGGAGATGAATCCACGTCATCCTCCTGCCCAAAGCCACTCAGGGATCCCCACTGTCTTCATAATACGGTACAAATGACTGGAATAGATAAAGCTCTCTGGCGGCTCCCGTCCTGATTGCCGCTTGTCAGCATTTCATGGCTCCCCATTCTGGACACAGTACCATTTCTTCATGAGATTCAGCTAAAGAATTCCCTTAGGGGGGCTGGAGAGATGGCTCAGAGGTTAAGAGCACTGGCTGCTCTTCCAGAGGTCCTGAGTTCGATTCCCAGCAACCGCATGGTGGCTCATAACCATCTGCATTGAGATCTGGTGTCCTTCTCTGGCCTGCAGGCAGAATGTTGTATACATAATAAATAAATAAATCTTAAAAAGGGGGGCTGGAGATTTATTTATTATGTATTATTTATTTATTATGTAATATATACATAATAAATTATTTATTTATAATAAATAAATCTTAAAAAAGGGGGGGCTGGAGAGATGGATGGCTCAGTGGTTAAGAGCACTGACTGCTCTTCTAGAGGACCCGGGTTCAATTCCCAGCACCCACATGGCAACTCACAACTGTCTGAAGATCCAGCTGCAGGGGATCTGACACCTTCATACCAGCGCACATAAAATAAAATTAAATAAACCATAAAAATATTTTTTTTTAAAAAAGAATTCCCTTAGGGACAGGGAGATGGAGCCTCAGGTAAAAGTGCTGTGTTTAAATTCCCGCACTTGTGTAAAAAGTGTGTGTGGTAGTGTGTACCTGTAGCGTAAGAGATGGGAAGGCAGAGACAGGGTGATCCCTGGGGCTAATTGGTTACCAGCTTAGCTGAATCAGTCAGCTCCAGGTTTGGTGACGGATTCTGTCTCAGATAAGAAGATGGAGAGTGACTGAGAAGGGCATTGACATCTGTCCTCCACACGTGCACACATATGACTGTGTACACACATGCACAAGCACATAGGCACACGTATGCTATGCTACCCACTGTGAAGAACTGCCTTAGGGTGATGTCGTCCCCTTTCGGAACCTCACTGTGCCTACCTATCTTAGCACCGTGTCACTGATCTGTCTACTTGGATGTCTTCTCTCCCAACTGATGAAGTCCCCGAGGGCAGGGACCACATTTTCTAGGCATCTTGTAGTACAGAGTGGGGGGTCCGAAAGGGAAATGTGCAGCGAGAACAAATGAGAGCATCTTCCTGGTGGATTCTGCCAACACGGTCAAGTCAGCACTCAGACCGTACTTGAGACACGAAAGCAAAAAATATTTTAAGTCCAGTCTTCTGGAATCCTGTGAATTCACAAATAGACTTACAGTCCTGGAATCTGAGCGTTTCCCGGCGTTAAAAACTCACCTGGGGCAGGGGGGTTAGCTCTATAGTGAAGCACAAGCTTCAGGCTGAAGGCTGTGCCTTCATTCACAGCATCGGAGAGAGGGATGGGGTGCGAGTCACCCGTCATGCTCAGAAAGCATTCAGTGAATGGAATAGTTTCAGCGACAACATGGTTGCTCTAGAGACTTTCTCAGCTGATCTGGAACTGAACTCCAGCTAGCCAGATGATAGTCGAGTCGAATGTAGAAGCACACTGCATTGAAGGACTAGGCCTCTTGACTTCTGTGTGCTTTGAGGTTTTCCACAATCACCCCACTTTGGTTGGTAATGTTGGTTGTCGGGCCAAGGGTCTTGCACATGGCAAACAGGCGCTCCCTCAGATTTACGGCCTGGCCCCTCTGTGCATTTTGAAAGCAGCGTTTCAGATGCCTTAAAATATCTGGCATGAGCGATTGTGTGGGGCGAAGTTGAAATTTTTGTAAGGTGGCCAACGGGAAGGTTGTATTTCAGCCCTAATTATAGGATACGGAGATAAAATATTTATAGAGCATTTTAAATTTTTTCTTGGTGTGTGTGTGTGTGTGTGTGTGTGTGTGTGTGTGTGTGTGTGTGTGTGTGTGCGCACACGCACATGCGCGCGTGCTGGCCAGAGGTCAACACTGGTTTGTTCCTGGGGCCCACTTTACTTTGGTTTTCTTGTCTTTCTTTTTTTTCGAGACAGGGTTTCTCTGTGGCTTTGGAGCCTGTCCTGGAACTAGCTCTTGCAGAACAGGCTGAACTCAAACTCACAGAGATCCGCCTGCCTCTGCCTCCCGAGTGCTAGGATTAAAGGTGTGCACCACCACCACCCAGCTGGTTTTATTTAATATGTGTGTGCGTGTGCGTGTGCGTGTGTGTGTGTGTGTGTGTGTACCCTCAGAGGTCAGAAGAGGATTGGGTCCCCTGGAGCTGGAGTTGCAGGTGGTCGTGAACCACCTAACAGAGGAGCAAGGAACGGAATATGAGTCCTCTGGAGGAGCAGCAAGTGCTCTGAACGACCAAGCCAGCTCTCCAGCGCCATCTACCTTGTTTCTGAGACAGGGTCTCTCATGGCCTGGAGCTTGCCTATTCAGTTGGACTGGTGGGCTAGCAAGCTCTAGTAATCCCCCTGCCTCTGTTTTCTCAGCACTGAAATTACATGTGCATGCCCCCATGAACAGCTCTTTCAGTATTCAATTTTTGAGCGTTTCTTACATGAGTACCTGTGTTTATAACATTTCTCCCCTTCCCTCCCATGTGCCACTTCAACTATTATTGTTACATACGTGTGTGGGTGTCTGTAAAACCTTCTGAGTCCATTTAGCATAGGCATTAGGGCTGGTCACTTGGTATTTGAGGTTCAGGCATTGTATCATAGATGTATTGGTTGGGGCTGGGCATCCCATGACCAATTCTGCATTTTAACCAATCATGTGGCTTTCTATAGTTATCTCCATCTCCTTTGATGAGGGGCAAGAGCTACACTTATCTGTGGATACAAGGATGAGTATTTAGAATGCAGTTGGGAATCAGACTAGTTTAGTAAAGAGGCAGTGCTGTAGGGTCTTCTAAGGTCGACCACCTCACTAGACACAGGGAGTTGGCTAGGTTTATATTACCAGCCATAAATTCCCTCCTATTTAGAGGGGCTTAAGTCCTTAAGCCCAATAAAGCTGTTGGTTGCACCAAGATGTGAGCACCAGCATTGCACCTTTCGGGATATCCTGACATAATGATCGTTGTGGTATGCAAATATTACAGCTATTGTTGATTTTCTCCCGTGGCGGCTGGCAATGCACTTTCTAGGAAAGTTAGTCCTCAGGGAAGAGGCTGTATCTGGAGGTTTCTCTCCTGCCCGCCAGTTCCCAAATAACTAATCTGAGGCTTAATATTAATTACAAACTGTTTAGCCGATGGCTTAGGCTTCTTACTGGCTAGCTCTACACATTTAAATGAACACATTTCTAATAATCTGTATATCTCTATGTGCCCTGTGGCTTACCGGTAATGTTCTGGCATCTTAATCCAGATGTCTCTAGTGTCTCTCTTGACTCTACCTTCTTTCTCCCTGTATTCAGTTTGTTTTTCCCACCTAGCTATATTCTGCCCTGCCATAGGCCAAAGTAGTTTTATTCATCAGCCAATAAAAGCAACAATATTCACAGCATACAAAAAGGCATCCTGTATCAAGAGGTGTTCTAGTCAAATCCAGCTTGATTTTTCTGAATCCTATGTCTGAAGTACATGGCATTTTCAGCAATGGGGTCTTGCCTTCAGCTTCTGAGAGGCAATCAGGGGCAACAGTAACAATATTGTTTTGGGAGTTTTTTCGACTCCCCTGAGCAACAATGTGACAGAAGGTTTCTCATGTCTGAAACTGTGGCTTTTGTCAGAGTCTAGTTTTCAGGAGCAATATTATCCCAAGTGGCCAGCTGGACTGCAAGCCACTAAGTAGCCCAGGCTGGTCTTGTACTAGCAACCCTCCAGTCACCATAGCACTAATCGTTTTGTGTTGGAGGTCTTGGAACTTGTGGTAGCCCTTGAGTCATCTTACGACGTTTTCCACGATCTGTCTTCCAGTGTTTTCTGTCCACAACATCAACTGTCACTATCACTACATTCTTTCACAGGTCTATTTCAAAAACAAGCTGAAGTTGGCGCTTATTGGCCAGAGTCTCTTCGGAAAGGAAGTCTACAGCCACCTCCAGAAAGAGGGCCACCGAGTAGTGGGAGTGTTCACAGTTCCAGACAAGGATGGGAAGGCTGACCCGCTAGGTGAGTACACCTGGGGACACGGGGTCCAACACTCTCAGGGCTGGTGATCAGAGCTGCTTGTGTTGCATGTGACCCTACTGTTATTGTGACACTATCAAGACAAGGCTTTCATAGCCCTGGTCCAAATGAGTCAGTGTTCCAGCAAGCAAACAGGGGAAAGGGGAAGCCAGGAAGATGGTTTCCTCAGTAAAAGGAAGGCTTCCCACACAAGCTTGAGGACCTGAGTTCCGATCCCCAGCACTCACACCAAGTTTGATGCCCCAGCCTTGTCTGTTTCAACGGCATTGTGGGGTGGAGGTGAAGACAAGGGAATCCTTGGGACTCATTGGCCAGATAACCTAGCCAGTTGGCAAGCTCCTGGTTCAGTAAAAAGATCCTGTATCAGAAAATAAGATGAAGAAGGGTTAAGGAAGACCCTTAACATTGACCTGTGGCCTACACACACACACACACACGCACACACACGCACACACGCACACACATACACACACACACTACACACACACCACACACAAACACACACCACACACACCACACACACACAGGTGCACACATGGACATGTTCACACACTCGTATTAACATGTACATACATCACATATCCACACACCAAAAAGAGGAAGAGAATGAGCCCATTACTAAGGACACAGGTCAGAAATGGTGCACATCACTGCCGTTCACATCCAGTCAGCCAGGTCTGAGGTACAGGCCGGCCCACGTGCAGAGGAGCCTGAGAATTGAGACTGCCTTTCAGGCAGCTACGTATTTAGCTGTGTGAAGCATCTTAGTTTTGTTTCCTGTTGATGCAATGAGTAGATTTTTTAAAAAGGCCTTGACTAAAGCAACTTAAAGAAAAAAGGGCTTACTTGACTCACAGTTTCAGGTTAGAATCCAGCCCTGTGGGGAGGTCAAGGCAGTGGGGGCTGAGGCAGTTCGTCCAGTCACATCCACTTGCTCGTGAGCAGAGAGTAATGGATGAATGCACTCCTGCTAGTGCTCGGGGGACCTTCCTCACCCTCAACGACACCGCCCATCTTGGATGAGCCTTGGCACTTCAACCAAGGTGATCAAGATAACCCGCCCCACAGACCAGCCTGACCCAGTCTCTTGTTGAGACTCTCCTCCCAGGTGACTCTAGACTGTGCCGAGATGGCACCGGGGGAATCCACTGTCAAAGGATGAGGGCAGGCAACTATCAGTCCCTGCTATGTAGGTGGATTTTTGGAATTAACAATATGATTATCGGGCTCATTTCAAAATAGACCTGGGAAAGGAGCCTTCCCTTGGTACCCGGACCCAGGGCCAGGACCTTGGTCCATTGGCCATGACCATTTGGACTCGTGATATAACTCAGAAAAACAAGATGAAGCCAACCTGACTTTTACACAGTGTGGCCTTGAGATGGGACCGCGTGCTTAGCAGCGGGCATTCTAAAATCAGGGGACTGCAGTGGATTCTGTCACTTGCCAGCCATGTAGGCCCGTGCAGACCAGTGAGCTTACTAACCTCCAATTCAGTGGCCCCTGCCTTGCATGGCTATAGTGAGAACTCACGAAGGAATGTGCATAAAGTGCTATGCAAGACACCGTCAGGACCTAACACGGCTTCAGAAATAAGGTTTTGTCCCAGAGACCTCATTTCAGCTGTGAGGACTGTGATAACTGGACAGAGAACGGACAGGGAACAGAAGAACAATGGCAAACCGTCCTGCTGTGGCTCCTGGAAATGGCCTAGGATGGATATATAGAGGGCTGACATACATACACAGGTACACACACTCACACACACACACACAACATATACACACTCCAAATGAATAAAAATGTAATTAAAGTCAGTATCTGAAAATATGATCTACTCACTAGCTTCTGAACTCATTATGCTTTCAATACATAGATGAACGCCACTCTAGAAAGACGGATAAACCCGACACAAACGACAACATCCGACTCTAGTCACGGTCAAGTTCCCCTCCGTGACACTTAACCTGTCAAAGTTTTGTGAAACTGAGATGTTACCGTGTGGGAATAGAAAGGCATGACCTGTAAAAAAAAAAAGAAAGGACAATCTCTTTTTTTGTTGTTTTGTTTTTTGTGCTCAGCTTTGGCTGCAGAGAAAGATGGGACCCCTGTGTTCAAGTTCCCAAGATGGAGAGTCAAGGGTAAAACCATCAAGGAGGTGGCGGAAGCCTACCAGTCAGTGGGCGCCGAGCTCAACGTGCTCCCCTTCTGCACACAGTTCATCCCCATGGATGTCATTGACAGCCCAAAGCACGGCTCCATCATCTACCACCCTTCTCTCCTTCCCAGGCACAGAGGCGCTTCTGCCATCAACTGGTGAGGCTTGGAAAAGCAGGAATGATGGCCGTTTCCACCAGCCGTGGACGCAGAATGTTTTTCTGTTTTGTTTTGGTTTTATTTCCTACATGATGCTGCGGACACTAGGTGTGCTTGGGGCAGGAGAGATGGCTTAGTCAGCAAAGCGCTGTGTAGAAGGAAGTTTCTGTTCCACCCTTCCCACAGTCATTCAGTCCCAAAGAAACACACAGAGGCTTATATTAATTATAAACTATTTGGCCTATTGTCCAAGCTCATTACTAACTACTTCTTACAACTTAAATTAACCCATGTTCAGCCATGTGACTTGCTACCTTTCCTCAGTGAGGCATTCTCATCTTACTTCCTGTGCGTCTGGCTGATGATAACATCTCTGCCCTTCCTCTTTCCAGGATTCTCCTAGTCTGGTTGACCCACCTATACTTCCTGCCTGGCCACTGGCCAGTCAGTGTCTTATTAAACTGATATGAGTGACAAATCTTTATAGTGTCTAGAGCATCATCCCACAGCGGCACTGCACATGGACGAGGACCTGAAACACCCACATAAAGCCAGGCATGGAGGCTCTGTAACCCCAGCTCTCTGGCGCTCATTGGCTAGTCAGCCTGGCTGAGTCATTGGGCTCAGGGTTTTGTGAGAGACCCAATCAATACATAGAGTAGAAAATACTTGGTGTCACTCTCTGGCCTTTGCACGTGTGTGTACTCCATAGGTACACACCTACAGAAACATATGCACATAGCATGTGTGCTCCCCCCCCACACCTAGTGTGCTTGTGAGGTCCTAATAGATTGCTTAATTGTGTGAACTCCTCTGAGGTCTGGAAACACTACATGACGTGGGGCCAAATTTCCCAAGGATCACCTCTGGCTATTAATTCTGGCTCTAACCGTGTTGCTACGCTTCTGTGGTCACATGAATGAGATCGGTTTGGTTCATGCTGGTTTACGGCAAGACTTCTTTGCACTTTTGACATGTGCTTAATGGTCTTCACAGTGCGTGATGCTCTCGGAATTTTTTTTCCTTTTTATGCAAAGGATCTCAAGTACATTTAGGAAGATGTGAGTCACTTTAATCTGCCTTCTTTATCATCCATCCCCCTTCCTTTGACTTAAAGTTCCTCGAAGACACGGTGCAACATCCTCATGTCTGTTACAAGCACAGCTCCTGGCACTCCCTAAGCTCCTAACACCACGGCACCCCATGCTGGGGCTGAACTGGGTCTCCCCACCAATTCCACCTTCATTCTCCTATCTGCCACCTTCCTGATAAGCTTGGCATCAGCTTATCGAGTATATAAAAACACCTACGTGTAGATTAAATGGCTGAAAAAAAAAGAGAAAATACTTGTTTAAAAGTTGATGCCAGGAATTCATTTTCTTTTGGTCTTATAAATAATAGTAGTAGATACCTTTGCATTTGAATCTTTTTCATTTTGAATTATTTCTACGTGCAGAATCATCAGGTCAGAGCATATGAGTATTTTCAAGGCGCCTGGCAGTGTAATGCTAATTCCTCAATATTTCTGAAAAGATTTAGGGCTTGCTTGCTTGCTTGCTTGATCACTCAGAGAAATACAAATGATTCAGGGAGGGGGCTGAGGCTGGGGAGATGGCTCAGAAGTTAAAAACACTTGCCGCTGTTACAGAGGACCAGGGTTTGGTGCCACACCAGCATCAGGTAGCTCTCAACAGCCTGTGACTTCAATCCCAGGGGATCTGATGTCCTCTTCTGGCCTCTGTGGTCATCTGCACAGACATGGCATGCACTCATAGACATATGCATAAAAATTAAAATAAATCTAAAAAGACAATTTAGGGCATTACTGAACAGCCATTTTACACCTTCTCTGTATGTGCCTGTGCTCTGATATCGCTATCTAGGCATTTTTCCATATATCCTGTGTATTGTTTGCATTATAAGCCACTATAGAGCTAAGTATTTCTCTCAGCCTAGGCTGTATACAGCAAGCAGTATGAACAGCTGATTTTACCAACTGACTTTTACTACAGTTTATGTAGCCAGCCTAGAGCTAATTCTAACCTTAAGTGACACTTTACTCTATGATGCAGCCTAAATCAACCACTGGTTTTCCTTTTCGCATTGTGCTGGGTGCCCTCTGTTTTAGTCTCCACTGTATTCTAACACATGACCAAGCAGAATGTAGGAAGGACATGCAGGGAAGAAAATTACTCAGTCCCAAAGAAGAAGGAAACTGTCAGGGGTTGCAGTAAGGCTGGATTCTGACACCTTTTAAGAGGCACCACCAGCAGGGTGGCGGTGGCGCACGCCTTTAATCCCAGCACTCGGGAGGCAGAGGCAGGTGGATCTCTGTGAGTTCGAGGCCAGCCTGGGCTACATGAGCTAGTTCCAATACAGGCTCCAAAGATACAGAGAAACCCTGTCTCAAAAATAAAAAGAGAGAGAGGCACCACCAGCCGTTACCGCAAGACATAATGCAGATGCATGAACAGCGACCGTGCAGGTTGCCTGCTGTGAGCTCTGTTATCAACTTCTCGGACCACTCATTCACTACCTGCTTTTTCCACTGCAATTCCCCTTTCCTTTTGCATGACGAGTTCTCGACTTGACACAAGCAACCACCATTTTAAGTTGAAATCTCTTCTTTCCGCAGGACTCTAATCTCGGGAGATAAGCAAGCTGGGTTTTCTGTTTTCTGGGCAGATGATGGTTTAGATACAGGACCCATCCTTCTTCAGAGAGCATGCGATGTCAAACCCAACGACACAGTGGACACCCTTTATAACCGGTTCCTTTTTCCTGAGGGAATCAAGGCCATGGTCAGTATATTTACACCACCAACACCAACTTAGGAAACCTCTGACACTGGAGGGCTGGTTTTCTTTCATCGAGAGTTTGCTAAGCCAGGCATGCAGGCACACGCTTGTGACCCTCGGTGGCTCATGCCTGTGGTGTCAGTGTGAGCTTGAAACTCACTCTGTGATGCTGACAAGAAAGAAAAGGGAACAGACAGGATGACAGCCAAACTGTCCCATCCTTTTGCTAAATACTTGAATCGTTCACCCTGTGGATAATGGCTGGTTATAAGGAAGTATAAAAAATCTCTCATTTTTTTCCTGTGTAACAGACTTCCTTTAAAGGTATTTATACTTAGTCTACATAACAGAGTGAGATATGATGATTGATCTATTCATTCAGATGTGCTCAGAGCGGGGGAGAAAAACTCTGGGCATACATACTTACCGGTTTTTTGTCCATAAAAATATCCAGAGATTCAGCAAGTCCTTTCTATGCCATTTGGTTGTCCTCTACCGCCCACCAAGCAGAATTTGGTAGAGAAATCAGCCAGGTTCTATTAAGTCACCATTGACGTGAGGGGAAATTGAGACCTCTGCTTATGTCACCTAGTGATCAATTCAGAGGATCCTTGGTGTCAGAGAGACCCATCTGCAATTCCTGTTCTGCCACTTACACGTGATGCTTTGGATGGGCAGCCTGCTCCTCAGCCTCTCTGGCCTTGGTTCCTTCCAATGTAGATTGTGGAAAACACTGTCTGGCTTGGAGGAGTATTCTCGAAATTAAACAGCATCATTCGTGTAAAGAACCTAGCGCACAGCAGGAGCTCAAAACAGATCATGATAATCCAAACAGCACACAGGCACACATGAACGTCCCAGTGAAGCAGCAGGAAAGAGAACGCAGGCACACCCCAAGAAGTGAAGTCATGGGTGGCTAGCATCACAGCAGCCCATTTCCTCCCGCCCTCGCCCTCCCATCTTTCTGGGTTGAACTTGAGGCCTTGCGGATGCTAAGCATGAGCCCTGCCCCTGAGCGCCACCTCCGGCCCCAACAAGAGTTCACGCTTGAGTGCAGGCTTGATCTTGGGAGTGGGCACGCCGAGGTGTAAATCCTTCCAGGCACGTCGAACCTTTCACTGTTATGAAATGACACTGAGAGCTACAAAGTTCACACTCAAAAGATGTGCAGCTGAATTATCAAAAGAGAAAAAAAAAATCAGCCGGATAAGGTGATGCATGCCTTTAATGCCAGCACCAGGGAGGCTGAGGCAGGAGGATATCTGATATCAAGGCCAGTCTGGTTGCAGAGGGGATTCCAGGACAGCCAGAACCACACAGAAAAACCTTTCTCAAAAACAAACAAATACGCAAAAAAAAAAAAACCCTAAAACTTTTGGTGCTTTAAGTTAGTTTATATATGAAGTCATGTTTGGTGGCATTCATAGCTATCCTTGGCCAAATGTGGCTGGACCTAGAGTATTTGTCTGGCTCTTCCTGAAACTCCACAGCTTCCTCATTTGCAAACCAGGAATGTGGTACACACCTGTCAGGACACCTGTGATGTCTCTAAGGGGTAACTTACATAAGTAGCTGTGTGTGTGCCATGGATGGCAGTCACAGCCTGGCTGACTCCTGAGCACTTCTAAGCAGGCAGTCTGTCGGACACAGACTTCCATGCCTTTGTGGATCACGGGGCTGTAACACCAGCAATGCTTTCGGCTTTAGGTAGAAGCCGTGCAACTCATAGCTGATGGAAAAGCTCCTCGTGTTCCCCAGCCGGAAGAGGGGGCGACATACGAAGGGATCCAGAGGAAGGAAAACGCCGAGGTACCTACGTCGATAACACACAGCTAGGTCACAGCCCTCCACCTTTGAGAAGTTTCCAGTATACCATTTCTATGTGTCCCCATGCCTGTCCCTGATGGAGAGAAAGGTTAGGCCTTATAGTCTTTATTTGTGCCCACCTAGGTTTCTTGGGACCAGCCTGCTGAAGTTTTGCATAACTGGATTCGAGGTCATGATAAGGTCCCTGGAGCCTGGGCAGAGATAAATGGACAGGTATGCTTTCAAGGGACACATTTACCCAATACAAGTTCTCTCTTTCTCTCCCGTGTGTGTGTGTGTGTGTGTGTGTATACTAGCATTTAAACCCAAATCTTGCACTGTAACACTGGGTATACTTTTGGGCCCATCTTACTAAGTTGCCTGGGCTGGCTTCAAATTTGTGATCCTCCTTTAACTGAGCTGTGGGAAGGCAGAGGCAGACAGACTTCTGGGAGTTTGAGGTCAGCCTGGTCTACATAGCAAGTTCCTGGCCAGCCATATCTACACGGTGAGACCCTGTCTGGAAAGAAAGGAAAGAAGAAGGAAGGAGGGAGGGAAGAAAGGAAGGTTAAATGATTTAATAATGCCCATTTCCTGATATGCAGGAAATACTCAATACATATTAATTATTACAGCTTAATAAATAAAAGTGTTTATAGAATGATAATTAAAAAATATCAGTGTCCTTTGCTCTTGGTCATCATCCTTTTCTAGCCTTGTTTTCTTGAATTGATCCCCAGAACAGCCTGCATAGCTCAGCCCTCATCACCCTGCACTGTAAGCTCCGTTGTAGAGTGAGTGCCTAGCATATACGAAGCCCTTGAGTTCAGTCCTGTCTTAGTTAGGGTTCCCATTGCTGTGATAAAACATTGAGCAAAAGGAGCCTGGAGAGGAAAGGGTTTATTTCATCTTACACCTCCAACTGCCCATCCCTGAGGGCATCCAGGGCAGGAACAGGGAGGCAGGAGCTGAAGCAGAGGCCATGGAGGGTGCTGCTTCCTGGCCTGCTCCCTGTGGATTACTCAGCCTGATTTTTTATACAACCCAGGACCAACTGCCCAGGGATGGCATGGGCACTCCCACGTCAATCATCAATTAAGAAAATGCCCCCACGACCATGGGAGAGGGTAGAAGGGGAAGGAGGAGGAAGGGAGAGGAGTAGACAAAAATATATAGCTTAATAAAAACAATAAAAAATTAAAAATAAAAAAATGTCCCACAGACATACCTGTAGGCCTATTTGATGGAGACATTTTCTCAATTGAGGTTCCTCTTCTCAGATAACTCTAGCTTGTGCCAAGTTAACAAACAAACAAACAAAAAAGAACCAGGACAGTCCCCAGCACTACAAGCCATCCCCCGGGCCAACACCACACACACCACACACACACACACCACACACACAAACCACACACACCACACCACACACACACACACAACACACACACACAACACACACAACACACACACAAACCACACACACCACACACACACACAAAACACACACACCACACACACACACACACCACACACACACACACACACACACACCACACACACACACACCTTTATGGTGAAAAGGCTCCATGTTCTCTTTTAATCTCAGTTTGAATGACATACTCATATCACCTGGATGTGCAACTGTTTGAAACTTTTCTTTGTATGTGTATATATGTGCTCCTGTGTGCGTGCATGTGTGAGTGAGTATAGCATGTGAGGCCATATATGTGTGAGAGCATGTGCATACATGTGCACAAGTGTGTCTGGAGGGCAGAGATTGGTGTTGATTTCCTCTTCTGCTTTGGTTTTGAGATATTTTCTCAATGAGCCTGGAACTCACGAATGGGCTAGACTGGCTGGCCACTGAGCCCCTGGGATCCTGCAGTCTCTGCCTCCCCAGCACCGGGATTGCAGGCCACACCCTGCTTTTTTCCTGGGTGTCAAATTCAGGTCCTCAAGCTTACGCAGGAAGCACTTGTATAAACAGACTGCTTTTATGTTTCCCAGCTGCCCAGAACCAAATAATCACTCAGAAACTATATTAATTACAACACTGTTTGGCCAATAGGTTAGGCGTAATTCTACCTAGCTCTTACATCTTAAATTAACCCATTTCTATTATTTTATATTACTGCAAGGCTCGCGGTTTATTACCCCTTGCTTCTTGAGCAGCTCCCTAACTCGCCTACTCTCTCTCTTCGGATTTCCTGCCTGGCTGTATTCTGCCCTGCCATAGGCCAAAGCAGCTTCTTTATTAACCAAGGGTAATAAAACATATTCACAGCATACAGAGGGGAATCCCACATCACACTTGAGCGGCTGAGAATTTCCTCAGCCCCATCTTTAAGACGTTAAAAAATTATTTATTCATTTTACGTGTACATATGTGCATGCCTGAGTGTGTGTGTGTGTACCACTTTCGTGTGGCAGCCCTCAGAGCCGGAAGGCATCGGATGCCCCAGAACTGGAGTTATGGTGGTTGTTAAGGGGTCACGTGGGTGCTAAGGACTGAACCTGGATCCTAGGCAAGAGCGACAGCACTCTTGACCCCCGAGCCTCTCTCCAGGCCGTCTCTGAGACTTTGATCACACATTTGCAGAGATTCTCACTTGTTCCCTTTCTACCGATGCTTGGTTCAGTCTCACCAAATAAACGCACACGACAAAACCGTGTGTCAACGTTACTACACAAATCTGAACTTCAGTGTTTGCACACGGGATGATGATTGCACACGGGATGATGATTGCACACGCGCGTGCGTGTGCACGCGTACACACACACACACACACACACACACACACACACACACACCCTGGACAGTGGCTTTTCCTCCCGAGTTCACAGGGTTTGATGTTTTCCTCAGATGGTGACCTTCTACGGTTCGTCGTTATTGACTAGCTCTGTGCCTGCTGGAGAGCCATTGGACATTAGAGGCTCCAAGAAGCCTGGCCTTGTTACCAAAAATGGACTTGTTCTTTTTGGTAACGATGGAAAAGCAGTGAGTGTATAAAATCACTTTTTCTGTCTTCCTTCTAGAACCGCAGCTAGCAGGGGCTAGGTCCTCTGGCTTTCACTGGGAGCTGGGAGGGTCACGGTGTGTGCCCTGCCTCCCGAGATGAGAGGCCTTTGCATGCCCAAGGACAAGGTTCCTCAGGAAGATGCCATGGACCCTCACAGTGAGACTTAGGAACTGAGTCAGAAGAGGGAGATGGGGACCTCTGCTCTTCTACCTGCTGGCTTGGGAAGGATGGTTTCCCTGCCAGTTCTCAGTTTCCCCATCTATAAAGCAAGGAGAGCGCCATATTTGCCTCCCCCGGCCAGAGATTGAGACGATCCAGTGAAACTCATGTGGCCTCTTCCATTGTCCACTGCTATCACTCCCCAGGCCAGCCCCACCCATGTGGCTAACTCTGGGTAGTTTACAGATCTGTCCCCGCTTAAGGATAAATAATCTTAATCACCATTAAGGATAAATGAATTGTTAATGTTACAACGTTTTAGTGCCAGCTGCTGCTGGGTCTTTTTTATTTGTTTGTTTGGTTTTTGTTTTGTTTTGCTTTTATCTTTCAAGACAGGGTTTCTTTGTGTGGCCCTGGCTGTCCTAGAACTAGCTCCGTAAACCGGGCTGGCCTCAGATTCACAGAGATTCACCTGCCTCTGCTTCCCGAATGCCGGGATTAAAGGCGTGCGCCACCACCTGGTCACTGGTAGATCTTAAACCAGCTCCGTTATTTACTACCTGGGTGACACTAGACAATGAATTTCACTAAGCCTCCACTTCTGCATCAGCAGTGTAGGCACAACAACACCCGTCTCCATCAGATCCCAGCACACGCGTCCACGGTGCACCACAGTGACTGCGTGCCAGCTGCGGTGGAGTGTCCTCGGAGGCATCTAGCGTCCTTTAGGAGGCTTTGGTCCCGGCCTCTGTAACCGCAACGCGAGTTTTCCGTAGGTGCACCGTTCATCCATTTTGAGACGCATCTGGCCCTAGAATTGACTCTATCCTTTCTTTCCCGCCACCATTAAGATGTCATTCGAGTCCTCTCAGACACAGGGTAGTTCAACCATACATCAGGAGTCCCCAAACAAGCCGGTCTCCACACCCATCTAACACATTAGACTCCGCCTCCCAACAGCCTCGTTCTCAGACGGCCCGGATGCTCAGCTCGTTCTCCTGCTGTCTCGTAGCTGGTGGTGAGAAATCTCCAGTTTGAGGACGGGAAGATGATCCCTGCCTCCCAGTACTTCTCGTCGGGTGAGACCTCAGCGGTAGAACTCACAGCCGAGGAGACGAAGGTGGCAGAGACCATCAAGGTGAACATGCGTTGTCCATAATGTGACTCTTACCTGAACAAAAAAAAAAAAAAAAAAAAAAAAGAGAGAGACCTGTTTGTAGCTGGTGTAATTATCCGTAGTGCAGCAGGAGTGTGACTTTTTCTCCTGGGACATGGAGGACAAAGGTAGAACCATTCAGAAACCCAGGCTGGAGGTCATTTTATGCTAACGAGAAGACAAAACCTCGCCGTTTTTCATGGGAGGAGACTGGTGGGGTGGAATGCTTCCATCCTGTCGTGTTTACTGGCCATTTTTGATAAACAATACCTCCATGTTGCATCTTTGGGTACAGGGCAAAGAGGTCTCTGCCGTGGGATTCCACACGGTCCTTCTTCATGAAAGTGACCCTTTCTGTGCAGGTTATCTGGGCTCGGATTTTAAGCAACGTCCCTGTGATTGAAGACTCCACAGACTTCTTTAAATCTGGAGCAAGCTCAATGGATGTTGTGAGGTAAAGGCATTACCTCTGTGAGTACGTACGCATGCGCACACACACACACATCTCGCAGGGAATGTGTCTATCATACTTCCCTCTTCTTTGTGGTTTTTGTTGTTGTTTCTATGGTCACACTCACAGGTCTGTTTATTTATTGGTTGCTACCCAGACTGTTTTCACGTTCCTTTAATGAGTCGAATTGTTTGCTATTTTTAAAAAATATATTTTTTTGTTTATGTGTATATGTACGTGTGTGTGTGAGTGAGAGACAGAGTGAGAGAGAGAGAGAGTGAGAGAGAGAGAGAGAGAGAGAGAGAGAGAGAGAGAGAGAGAGAGAATGTCAGTGTCAGTGTGTGCAGGTACCCAGAGAGTCCAGAAGTCGTCACTGGGTGCCCTGAAACTGGAGTTACCAGCAGTTATGAATTGTTCATACGGTGTGGGAACCAAACTCAGGTCTTCTGCAGCAGGATGTGCTCTTCACTGTTGAGTCGCTCTGCAGCCCCGGGACACTAATTCTTACACCTTACCTGTCCCTGTCCCAACTTGACCATTTCCTACCCTCTCCACTCCCCCGACACTTCCTCTTATTCATGGAGCGACCAAAAATATTCATTTCAAGAGCATGTGACATCATCAAAGTCAAGAGGTTTGGGCATCTAAACTATAATTTCTTAGCAATAATCCACAAGTTCCGAGAAAATTCTGATTAGCTTGGTAAGGACTCCAAGACTGTACTGGAGTTATTGTTAGCTACTGCTAACAAGATGCCTGCAGGATTCGATCATTTCCTGTTGGTCTAACTTAATCATTAATTATTAACTTTATACAAATCATGTATGTGTTTGTGTTGGTACGCCTGGATAACCACATGCCATGCAGAAGTTGGGAAAAACCTGTGGGGATCTGTTCTTGCCTTCTACCATTTGGGTTTTGGGGTCAAACTCTTGGTTTATTGGTAAGAGCCTTTGTCCACTTTATCTTATTAGCTTTGTTGTGATTAATAAGTTACAAGGGCCGGGCGGTGGTGGCGCACGCCTTTAATCCCAGCACTCGGGAGGCAGAGGCAGGCGGATCTCTGTGAGTTCGAGGCCAACCTGGTCTACAAGAGCTAGTTCCAGGACAGGCTCCAAAGCTTCAGAGAAACCCTGTCTTGAAAAACAAAAATAATAATAATAATAATATAATTTACAAGGTCCGTCACCTTCTTCAGAGAATGAATGACTAGAGGACCTGGTGGGCCTTTCCCACTTAAGAAAGACTGACTGACAGCAGCAGTTGCGTGGAGAAGCGGAAGGGACTGAGGACTTATGAATGACACTGTCCTTCTAGGGGTGCTATCTAGTACTTAAGTTAAACATATAAGACAAACAAATTGCTCTTGTAGAAAGGCTAGAGAAAATATTCTCAATTGCATTCAGGTCTCATGATCTTTCCAATTAGAAAGTTGCCTTTTTTTCCCTCATTTTCTGAGTTCATTTGAAAGGTTCAGACTTCTACGCTCCTAACCATCCACTGAAGCTAAAACATGTTTCCCTCAATTTCCTTATTTATAGTTGTGAGTAAACTTAAAAAGAAACAGAACTGTTCTCCAGATTTATTTGTAATTTTCATGCCCCATCATATTTTAAATTAATGTTTATCATATGTCTCTGTGTGTGCGTGTGTGCATGCTTGTTTTGCATGTATCACATGCAAGCAGCCCACAGAGGCCAGAAGGGACTGAGTCACAGGCGGTTGGGAACTGCCCTATGGGGTGATGAGCACTGAACCCAGGTCCTCTGTGAGAGCAGAAAGTGTGTCTCTCCAGGATGTCCCACATCTTATCATCTTCTGTAGCTGCCGTGTGGACAATCTTGTAGGATGCTAACAGGACTCACTCCCAAATCTCTTGACCAACGCTAGCGAACAGGCCGTGTGACTCTAACGTGAGCTCGTTCTCACTTTAAGGCTGGTGGAAGAGATCAGACAGAAGTGTGGTGGCCTTCAACTGCAGAACGAAGATGTCTACATGGCCACCAAGTTTGAGGATTTCATCCAGAAGGTCGTGCGGAAACTGAGAGGGGAGGACGGAGAGATGGAGCTGGTGGTGGATTACGTAAGTGTCTCGTTGATGCTCAGCTCCAAACACCTCCAGTCCCCTGCTACAGAGAGCGTGCGTGTTTGCATTTATATTGGTGGCCATTAAGACTAGTTTTATTGAGATACTATGCAAGTGTCATACGATTTACCCCACCCGTTAAATTGGCCACTCAGTGATTTTTAGAACATTCACAAACTTTGGAATCATCATCATCACTATTATCTTATTTTAGAATATTTTTATCAGTCCACAAGGAAAGACTGGACCCATTGGTGACCATCTTACACTTCTCTGCTAGCCTGCTCGATATCCAGGCCCTCAGGAACCACTAGTCTCTTCTCTGGGTCTATGGATTTGCCATAATGTCAATATTTTATATAAGTAGATGTGGGCAGCATGTGGCCTTTTGGATCTGTTGTCTTTCACCTGACACCTGCTCAAGGCTCACCCTGTAGCAGTTATCACCACTTCAACTCTCTTTCTGGCCAATAATATCCCACTGTGTGCAGATACACTTCCTTTGTAAAATCCACGCTCTCTTTTTATAAATCTATTCATCAGACTACGTGTGTTTAGACCGTTTCCCTTGGGCGGCTGTTATTACTATACCGATATAGTAACTTCAGGCATATGCTTTGACGTGAACACACATCTTCAGGTCTCTTGGGTGCTGTGCTGAGAGTGGAGCAGGGGACTCATACTATAACTCTATGTTTAATCTTTTGAGGAATCGCCACCAGCAGTCATATCATCTAGGAGTCCCGCCATCAGTGTCATGAGATCTCACTTCTCCGCGCCCTTTCTCAAGCTCCATTGCTTGCCTCTCTCTCTTTTTGCTTTCTCGCCAGGTGTATGAAAAGCACCCGATGTATGGTTTGCATTTTACACTCGCTAATGGACAATGACATTAAGCATCTTTTCGAGGGTTTGCTGTGCATTTGTTTATTTTTCTTTGTGAAAATGCTTATTCAAATCCTTTGTCCATTTAAAAAATTGGCGATCTTGATTTTTTTAGAGTCAAAGTCCTCTGTCAATTCTGGACACTCAATTCTTATCAGATACGGATTTCTGAATATTTACTTTTGACCTATGAATGGGTTCTCTCTCTCTCTCTCTCTCTCTCTCTCTCTCTCTCTCTCCGTGTGTGTGTGTGTGTGTGTGTGTGTGTGCTGTTTTGTTTTTTCTCTTTCTTGGTAACAACATCCTTTGACACATAACAAACTTTTTTTCCAAGACAGGATCTCACTATGTATCTCTGGCTGTCCTAGAACTTGCCTTGTAGACGAGGCTAGCCTCAAAATCACAGAGATCCGTTTGCTTCTGCCTCCTAAGAGGCACCAAGCTCAGCTCAGATTTTTATTTCTGTGAAACTCTTTGTCACTGTACTTTCTGTCTGTCTAGTCTGGTGTCTATTTCTCTTCTGCTGTCTTCTTTGATGTGTGTGCCTTTACCATCCTGCATTGTTAGTCTTACTACTTTTTTAGTTATTTTCTTACAATAAGCATTTTTTTTTGCTTAAAAGCAATCTAGGTCAGATTAATACCAACTTAATACCAGTAGTACAGGAAAACCCACTGCCACACAGGTCTGTTATATGCTCCTCAGCTTGGGCTATTATTTTTCATATGAATTCTTTCTGGATTTTCTATAAACCTGACCACAGGTTTTCAATTATTGCTTTATATAACTGTCTTGTTTTCTTTCTGTTTTTAATAATGTGTATGTATGTGTATATATTTGGCTTTTTTTGTTTGTGTATGTGAGTGTGTACATGAATGTAGGTATCCATGGAGGCCACAAGAATGTGTCAGATCCTGCTGGAGCTAAAGTTGCAGGCAGCTGAGCTGCCTCATGTGGTTGCCGGGAATTGAATTTGGTTCTCTGCAAGAGTACCAAATGCTCTTAACTACCGCACCATCTCCTCACAGGCTGATAGCAACTGTTTTTTAAACTCAGGTGGAAAGTTAAAAACCATGATTTTATACAGACTTCTCTACTTACCTAAGAAGTCATCTTGAAAAATCTATTTCTTCATGTGGATTCAAGATTTTTATTTGTGTGTATGTGTGGTGTGTGCATGCATGTATATGCGTGCACATGTGTGTATAAGAGCAGAGCTGAGGAAAGGGTGTTGGGTGGCCTCCTCTATCATCCACTTTTTATTCCTTTGAAGCAAGGTCTCTCCCTGAACCTGGAACTTGCATCGGGGCTCACATTTTCTTGGCTAGGCTGGAAGCCACAGACTCCAGTCTGCAGTGGCATTTCACTTGTATTTTAATAAAGAAAGCTTGACTGAAGATCAGAGAGTAAAACAGCTCCATTGGTCAGCCTCACAGACCAGACAGTGGTGACACACATCTTTAATCCCAGTAGCCACGCTAGTTTGCAATAGAAATCGAGCGGTGCACGCCTTTAATACCAGTGGTGCACAGCTTTAATCCTAGCCCTAGAGAGGAATATAAAACGGGAGGAGACAGCTCTCAGTCTTAGTCTGAGATTCCTGGAGGCAGGATGGCCATTTTGTACTGAGGTAGAGGTAAGAGCCAGTGGCTGGCTGTTCTGCTTTTCTGACCTTGAGGTTGAACCCCAATTTGTGTATCTGAGCTTTCACTAATTGTGCCTTATCCAGTCATTATCCTGTCCCCACATCCCTCAGAGTTGGGGTTACAGTTGTGCATGGCTCTCCTGGCCTGCGATGTGGGGGCTAGGATCTGAACTCCGGCTCTCAAGATGGTTCAGCAAGCACTCTTGACTACTGAGCCACCTCTCCAACCTCTTCTTTATGGGGTCTCATGTCACTGTTTGGTGTCTCTTCATCCCAGCCCGGGAGGGTTACTAGGACATCACCGAACTCTTTGTTGCTCATTTGGGAAAACTTTCACTTCTTTTGGAAGGATGTGTTTGCAGTAGGAGGCAGATACCCTTCTCCCCCATTTTATTGATGGAAGCCCTGAGCTTGACAGAAGCAAGTAGAGTGGTTTCTCTGCTCATTACCTGGTGCCTCGTGTGCAACAGAGAGCATAAGGAAGAGATCTGGAGATGGTACCAGATAAGAGAAAATTTTCCATGGATGGAAGTGGTGCAATACTGGCGCTGTTGACTCTGCTGCTAGACGGCACTGCCCGTGGGCGTTAGAGGCATTTTTCTTGCCTCTAAAGAAGAACATCTGGGGGCTGGAGAGATGGCTCAGTGGTTAAGAGCTCTGACTGCTCTTCCAGAGGACCAGGGTTCGATTCCCAACACCCACATGGCAGCTCACAACTGTCTGTGACTCCACAGGATCCAACACCCTCACACAGACATATATGAAGGCAAAACAACAATGCATATGAAATAAATAAAATTTTTAAAAATGCAATAAAAAAATTAAAAAAAAAGAACATCTAAGCCAAAGCTAAGCCCAGAGCAAGTTGCCACCTGAGCGCATCTCGCCATGCCTGTCCCCCTGTCCCTGTGACATCCCTCTGACTTGGCTTCTCTTTCCTCTCTTTCAGTGAATGTTTCTTTCTCTCTCTTCCTTCTTCTCCCTCCCTCCCTCTCTCTCTCTCTGTCTCTCTCTCTCTCATTTTGTGGGTTTTAAACTTGTTTATGTGTATGTGTGTTTTGCCTGCATGTATGCCTGTGGACCAGGTGTATACTTGGCCCCCTTAGAGATGAGGAGAGGAAACCAGATGCCCTGGAACGGGTGTTACAGAAAGTTTGTGAGCTATGCAGGTGCCAGGAACCCAGCCTGGCTCCTCTGCAAGAACAAGCGCTCTTAGCCACCATGCGGTCTCTCCAGCCCTGGGAATACTTGTTCTTCATCATCTGCTATCAAGCTGATACGCGTAGAAACACATTGGTCTTCTTCTCAGGTCTCCAAGGAGGTCAACGAAATGACCGTGAACATGCCGTATCAGTGTTTCATAAACGGGCAGTTTGTGGATGCTGAGGACGGGGAGACTTACGACACTGTGAACCCCACAGATGGATCTGTGAGTAACGACAGCTGCAGGGACCACCAGCCATGAGCTTTGGGCTCGCAAGGCTGTGCACCAGGCAGGCTGAGGTCACCCAAATCTAGCTCTGCCCCCAAGCTCCTCAAATACATTTTGTGCATTTCTTAGCCCTTCAGCTCTGACACTGGCTACTATGACCAACAGTAACCTCATTTTAAGGAGACTGAGTGTTTATGATGAATTTAGACTGTTGTGCCCGCACACAGCAGATCTCTCTGTACAGAGCTCCGTGAGGGAGGGGAATACTTCAGACTCTAAGAACTCAGGGCAAGCAATCCCACTTTCCCTGAGTAAATTGGCCGAAATAGATTCTTCCAGAATGAGATGAGGCACAGATGGACTAAGATAAGGTTCAGTTTCCACGTTCTAACTTTGCCCTTTTCTTTGTCCCACGTGGACCGGTTTTCTGTCATGGATTTCCGCCGCTCCCGTGTGATAAGTCACACTCTACTTTTCCTAGTATTGAATATTAATTCCCAAGAGCCACACCGATAGATCCCTTAGGAGACCTATTTTCACTTGCCTTGAAATAGACGATCTGCAGAGTGTCCTACGCCTCTTTGGCAGATGTTGACAAAGCGGTGGCCGCAGCCAAGGACGCCTTTGAAAATGGTGAATGGGGAAGGATGAACGCCAGGGAAAGAGGAAGGCTGATGTACAGGTACGCTTTCTGGAGAAACAACTGTGTTATCTCTGGGTATTGTTTGACATTGTGAAGACTTTAAAAATTCCCACAAAACATTCCATGTTGAATGCACCTGTGGAAGACGTAACATGTCTCTTGTTACTTGAGTCATATAAAATGCCACACAAGTTCCTGACGTTTGGATTACTGGTTGTATCAGTCAGAGGTCACTGAGGACTGAGAAAGATGTGGAGAACACTAAGGAACTCCCACAAAGACTAGGAGAAGACAGGGCTGGTGGCAGAGGAAGTTGGTGCTTCCCCTAGGCCTGAAGAGATGGAGGAAGAGGTGGTGGCTAGAACCTGGCAAGATCTATAGATGCAGAATAGGGCTCTTGTACCTTCTATAGTAGCAGAAGAGTGCTCTAGAGCTCTCTGTAGCTGCAGAAGAGCACACTAGAGTCCTTTATGGTTGCAGAAGGGTGTTCTAGAGTCCTCTGTAGTTGCAGAAGAGTGTTCTAGAGTCCCCTGTAGTTGCATGAGAGTGTTCTAGAGTCCTCCGTAGTTGCATAAGAGTCCTCTGTAGTTGCATAAGGGTTCTAGATTACTCTGTAGTTGCATAAGAGTGTTCTAGAGTCCTCTGTAGTTGCATAAGAGTGTTCTAGAGTCCTCTGTAGTTGCATAAGAGTGTTCTAGAGTCCTCTGTAGTTGCATAAGAGTGTTCTAGATTACTCTGTAGTGGCATGAGAGTGTTCTAGGGTCCTCTGTAGTTGCATGAGAGTGTTCTAGAGTCCTCTGTAGTTGCATAAGAGCACTCTAGAATCCCCAGCAGCTGCAGAAGAGCACCCTGCAGTCCTTTGCAGTTGTGGAAGATCTCTCTATAGTGGTCTTGGAAGGGCAAGCACTTGGAAGAGTGACTTGAGGGGTTTAACCCTTTGACCACGTCCTTCACTAAAGTCACAAATTTCCTGAGGTTGCCTCAGTCACCCGGTAATAAATAGGATACATAGGTCATCCTCCAAGGTCAAGGACCAGAGTAGAGAAAATGGACAGAACTGTACATGGGGACATGCTACACCTTGTTTTCCTAAGACAAAGAAGTAAGGAGGAAAGCCGGGCGGTGGTGGCACACACCTTTAATCCCAGCACTCGGGAGGCAGAGGCAGGCAGATCTCTGTGAGTTCGAGCCCAGCCTGGTCTACAAGAGCTAGTTCCAGGACAGGCTCCAAAGCTACAGAGAAACCTTGTCTCGAAAAAAAAAAAAAAAAAAAGGAAGGAGGAAAAATACCAAGATTCTGGAAGAATATTACAAATGAGCGAGCATTCTAGAAGTAGTTCCAATAATTTATCCTGCTTTCTGCTTACACACAGCTAAAAGTTTAGCCTGAACTGACAAACCTCTTAGATCTGGGTTTAGTAGAAGCATGGAGGGTCCTATCTAGCCAGACTCCTGAATTTCCAGAACCACCCCAGGGACAGAAGGATGGAGGGCGGGGGAAGAACGGGGGAATCGGGGTGGGGCATGAATACAAACCGCTCTTCTGATCATTTCCAACAATCCCACAGACCCCACTCAGGAAACTGGCACCTTGAAGAATCTGATGCGGGGTTTGGGATCCACTCCACGTGCCTGCTTTCTCCTCTGCAGTTAGTTTTGAAAACCTTTCTGTACCATCCAGAAAGCCACAAGTGTTCACGGTCCTTAGGGGTGTGCGGCTTGTGCTTTGACGCCTCCCTGTGTGATAATGAACTACTCGTTTGCTGCCGGTTCCTCTGACCACCTCCTCCTGTCTGTGGCCGCTGTGGTCAGCCACTGCTCCACTGTTTATGCCCCTAGGAGGCCCGGGGCACAGGCTGAGGACACGGTTGGCTTCTCCCTGCAACTCACAGGTCAAATGCTGGGCTGCAGCTCAGTGGTAAAGCACTCACCTAGCATGTGAGGTCCAGGGTTTGAGCCATAGCACTGCAGAATCTGTATTAATAACCTGTTGAAATACACCATTTATACAATGATTTATTTAATTGCTGCATTCCTAAACTATGCTCTCCATACGGGGAGGTGTGTTGCTCTGGATCAGTCTCTGGAATCTCAGTGCTAGCATGTACAACTAGTGCTAGCATGTACAGCTAGAGCTAGCATGTACAACAGTGCTAGCATGTAAGTGCTGAGTGGATTCCTCCCACTGTGCACACAGACTCGCTGATCTGCTGGAAGAAAACCAAGAGGAGCTGGCGACCATAGAAGCACTGGATTCCGGGGCTGTCTACACCCTGGCTCTGAAAACTCACATCGGAATGTCTGTGCAGACATTCAGATACTTCGCAGGCTGGTGTGACAAAATTCAGGTAGGCGCACACGCTCCTCGTCCCTAGAGGGAGGCGGCCTTAGGAGCACTGGTTTGCAGATGGTTTGGCCTCTGGTTCTGTGGTAGCACTTTATTTCCCGTCCCCTGGAGAGGAGCAATGTTGGATCCCCGTGCTGCAGAAAAGCAGGCACACCCACTAGGAGCCTCCTTTAAGTATTTTTCTTTCTTGATCTGTGTGTGTGCATGTGTTCATGTGTGCAGCATGCATGCGTGTGTGTGTGTGTGCGTGTGCATGTGTGTTTGATGGATGTTGGGTGTCTCTTCCTCAATTGCTCTCACTGAACCTGGAGCAGTTAAGAGTGTCTGGCCAGATAGTTCCAGAAGTCTGCCTGTCCTGCCTCTCCAGTTCTGGGATTACAGACATGTGCCATTTCACCGTGTTTTATACATGGGTGCTGGGAATCTGAACTCAGGTCACCGAGCTAATACAGCATGCACTTTACCGAGAAGGTCATCTCCCCAGTCCTATCATAGCTCATTTGAGAAAGAAACAGAAATTTATTCTAACACAGGAATTTATTTCCTAGACGTTGAACAGGAGAGAGCAAAAATTATCTATGATTAAGGTTAGTAATTTAAGTTAGTAAAATATCAACCTCCGTTTCCTTTAGGGCTCTACAATTCCAATCAACCAGGCCCGTCCAAATCACAACCTAACCTTCACCAAGAAGGAGCCACTTGGGTAAGAGAAGAGGAGAACCTCTGGGTGACATGGACGCTGTGCCAGCGTGGGGGACTAAGGGCGTGGGCCTTAGAGCCTCTGGGTGACGTGGACGCTGTGCCAGTGTGAGGGGGACTAAGGGCGTGGACCTTTGAGCCTCTGGGTGACGTGGATGCTGTGCCAGTGTGAGGGGACTAAGGGCGTGGGCCTTAGAGCCTCTGGGTGACGTGGATGCTGTGCCAGTGTGAGGGGACTAAGGGCGTGGGTCTTAGAGCCTCTGGGTGACGTGGATGCTGTGCCAGTGTGAGGGGACTAAGGGCGTGGGCCTTTGAGCCTCTGGGTGACGTGGACGCTGTGCCAGAGTGAGGGGACTAAGGGCGTGGGCCTTTGAGCCTCTGGGTGACGTGGACGCTGTGCCAGCGTGAGGGGACTAAGGGCGTGGGTCTTTGAGCCTCTGGGTGACGTGGACGCTGTACTAGTGTGAGGGGACTAAGGGCGTGGGCCTTAGAGCCTCTGGGTGACGTGGATGCTGTGCCAGTGTGAGGGGACTAAGGGCGTGGGCCTTTGAGCCTCTGGGTGACGAGGACGCTGTGCCAGCGTGGGGGAGCACTGAGGGCGTGGGCCATCTCCCCGCAGCGCCTGTGCCATCATCATCCCCTGGAACTACCCACTGATGATGTTGGCCTGGAAGAGCGCAGCATGCCTGGCAGCGGGCAACACCCTGGTCCTCAAGCCGGCACAGGTGAGCCTGGCCAGCGGGCAGAGGGCTCCCCTTGCCTGTAAACTTACAACAGACACATTTGTGAAGAGCACACATTCAAGCTTCCCCCCCCCCCCGCTCACAGACAACGCTTCGTATGTTATCTGTACATTCTCAGTTTTAGAAATCGCAGGTTGGGGAGAAGCGCGTGCATGGGCGCAGAGGTCAGGGGACAACTCTGAGGAATTTGCTCTCTCCCTGTGGGATCTGGGAATCAAACTCGGGTCATGGGGTTTGGTGCCAAGGGCTTTATCTATGCACCATCTTGCTGACCCCATTCACGTTTAATTACCAAAAATCTTGCAAAGGGATGGAAGCTGGGGCGGAAAGCACATGAAAAAACGTAGTAGTCAGGCAATTGCGTTAGGTCTAGGGGTGTACAACCTTCGACTCTGTGACATGATGCAGTCATATTGGGCCACATGCACAGTCATCCTAGGAGACAAACGACAGAAGGGCCACAGGTTAAACATACCTGAAAGCATGTACACATGTGGGCAACAAGGGAATGCTTAAAAACACGCATCAGGCACTTCTCTGAGACACCTACTGATGCTGCAGTAGTTTCTGTATATTTTAAGAACACTTCATGTGGCCCAGGCTCATCTTGAACTTCCCTGCCGCTGAAGATGGCCTGAAACCTGAAACATCTGGTCCTCCTGCCTCTACCACCCAAGGGCTATGATCACAGGCAGAGGCCATATCCAGCATCGAGAGTGGTTCTAAGTGTTATTCTCCCCATGGTGGCTTCATTCCAGGGCATAATAACACACCGTGGATCAGTGCCCTCTCCAGCGACAGCGCTGTGATAGACTAAACCATAGGCTGGTACAGTAGGCTTCTCGGCACTGCAGCGCCTGCGACCGGCTTCTGGGGAGTCTCTCCAGGCTGCCCTGTCTAAGCCTCTCTGTGTAGCTAAGGCAGCTGTCACTAGAAGAAGAAGGGGGAGCCCTTTCTCCACATGGGCTGCGGTATTTGTCGTGCAGGTTCCACGCCTGGTCTTTCGGCTACTTGTCCATTCTGTGAAGGTCGCTTGATTTAAAATAATAATATGATCTGTGATTCCATGTAGCCAGGCCCATCGACTGCACACAAGGCAGTTTTCAGGGCAGATGAGCAACTGGGACGGGGCGGGGGGGCTGTGGCACAGACACACACAGCTAATGAGAAGAGTATGGTGACCTCCCTCTCCTTCCCTGCCTTCCCACAGGGAAGGAGGGAGAGGGAGAGAGAGAGACAGACAGACGGAGGGAGGGAGGACACGTTCCCCTTGATCCTGAGAGTGCCTCATTCACAGGATACTGACACCCTCTGTGATCTCCCACCCCACCTCCATGCACACTGAACATTACTGTCCAGCCCTAAACGTGAGTCACAGGTGGTTTACTGTGTATCTGCTGGTGGAAACAGAAGCTCAGATATTCTCCGTTCCTCCCTGGATCTTCCTGCCTACCCCACTGTTAGAGATCAAACGAGAAAAAGAAGCACTCATTTAGTTAATCGATGTTAGCGCAGAGAAAAATGAAAGGATAGAGAGAACGTGAAAGAGATGCAGAAGAGACTTCGTATTTTAGTGGCCAGGGTGAACGAGGAATTCTTTTTTTTTTAAAGATTTATTTATTTATTAAGCATACAATGTACTGCTGGCAAGGAAGGCACCAGGTCTCATTACAGATGGTTGTGAGCCACCATGTGGTTGCTGGGAATTGAACTCGGGACCTCTGGAAGAGCAGCCAGTGCTCTTACCCTCTGAGCCATCTCTCCAGCCCCCGAACGAGGAATTCTTTAGACTACTTTGGCAACTTTGCCATAAGTCTGAAGTTATCGTAAAATAAAAAAATAATAATAAAGCATATAAAATACAACAGAATGAGTTCTCGGGGCAGGGAAATGGCTCACTGGGCAGGAGGACAAGCTTTGCCAGCGTGTACACCTGAGTTCGAATTCTCAGAAACTGTGTAATGAGCTGGACACAGATGGATGTGCCTGTAGCCCAAGCAGTGGTGGGGAAAAGGTGGATGCAGACAGATTGGTTATAACCAGCTTAGCTGAAACGCCACGCTTCTGATTCAGTGACAGGCCGTGTCTCAAGGCAATAAGGTGGACGGCGGCAGCATCCGGCCCTGGTTTCCATAAGTGTGCACAGCCACACTCTTGTGCATGTACCTCAAGTGTGCACCACACCCGCAAACGAGGCAATCAGGGCCCTGGGAAGGACAGGACAGGTCTGAGGGAGGCAATGATTGTCTTCACTTCCAGGTCACGCCCTTGACAGCCCTGAAGTTTGCAGAGCTGACTGTGAAAGCAGGCTTTCCAAAGGGGGTAATCAACATCCTTCCGGGTTCAGGTAAGCGCAGGGGACCAACGGGGAGCTCAGGAAGCTAAATGCTGTTTCCCGCTGCAGTCTTGGCACGAATGAACTGTGTTACAACTGAATACAGTTCACGAAGCGTAATATATTTACGGTGTAAATAGAAATATAGAGTGGGAATCTAGTGTGTGTGGGGTGTGGGGAGGGATAGCATTGTAAAACTGCCCTAAGGTGGGCCATATTGACTTTAATGAGCACTTTGGAAGGTAACAATTGAGACTTCTCCATCAATGGGCACAGCTGCATGGAGGATACCGTTTAAATCCATTTGTAATTAACGCAGAAAATGTAAACTGAGGGTTCGAATCTAAGTTTAGAAACCTACTTCAGCACATGCAAACCCACCCTCACTGCAACATCTGAGTCGTGTCTTGTCCTTAATTAATTCTGCAGGGGGTGTCGCAGGACAGCGGCTGTCTCAGCACCCTGACATCCGCAAGCTTGGCTTCACAGGCTCCACGTCCGTGGGCAAACAGATCATGAGCAGGTACAGGCTGTAGGAAGCCCACGCAGTCAAGCTTCGCCTTGACTTTCGACAGAGTGCTTTGGAACTAAGAAAAGGCTGGGGATAGGGCTCAGCTGGTAGATTGCTTGCCAAGGTTGCACAACGCCCTGGGTTTGATTCCTATAGCTGCAGAGAGCAGATATGACAGTCCACCCTGCAATGCCAGCACTCTGGAGATGGAAGCAGGGGGGTCAGAAGGTAAAGGTCATTTTTGACTACAAAACAAGTTGAAAGGTTAGCTGGGGTATGTGAGATGCTGTCTCAGAAAACAAAGAAGCAAAACTAGAATTAGAGAAACCACATCCAACGGAGAAACTGCCTTTATCACTGACAAATACTGAGATACACAAATGTAAGACAAAGCTCTCCACAGTAGAAACCAGGGCCATGGGCTGGAGACAGAGCTGCGTGGACAACGCCAAGCCTAGAGAATCCAAACAAACACAGCCAAGATGAAGGTAGAAGATGGGGCAGGTCACAGACCCCAAACAATCAAATGAAAAAGAAGAAGCCACCGAGACATGGGAGAATTTTGTGGGCTATTTTTTTTCCCCTTTCAACAATTCTATCCACTCGGCATAGGAGTACTTAGAAAGGCTGGGATTGCCTTCTCATGGGTTGTCTCTGTCACCGCTCAAATGGCAAACCAACAAAAACCTACATAAAAAAAGGAGTGAAGAACTAACCGTACCTCTAACCGTTGCTATCCCACCTGTGGCGGTCTCGCAGGCTGTTTAGAAGCTGGATTCGCTCTACAGACCTTGATATACAAAATCCTTCCAAAGGTGGATTTCCCTTTGGGAATCTTCATTGTTTGACCACCGGATTTTTCTAACATTACAGAACACCTCTAAAGTTTACCAAACAAGGGGGGGAAACCACGTGAACCTCCCACATTTACCGACCAGCCGCCCTCTCGGGTTGCTTTTCTCTTCCCCTCTGCTCTTTGAGATGCGGTTTCTCTGTGGAGCAGGGCTGGCCTTGCTCCTGCCATCCTCCTGCCTCCACGCTCTGAATGCGGGAGCTACAGGCATGCACTGCCACGCCCTCATAAATGACGTTCTTAATGTTTCTGACAGTCAATTGCATTCTGCATGGCAAGTAGTAACATGGTTAGGAGACAGACAGACAGACAGACAGAATAACTGCTCTTTCCTATTTGTTCTCCTCTAGCTGCGCTGTGAGCAACCTGAAGAAAGTCTCCCTTGAGCTTGGTGGCAAATCCCCACTTATAATATTCAATGACTGTGAACTTGACAAGGCCGTGAGGATGGTAAGTGGGCCCAAACCAGGCAGTAGGCGCCTAGATATACAACACGCTTCCTCTCCTTTATGGGAGGCCTTCAGATGGGATCTAGTTGAGCTAGTCAGAAGCAAATGTCATCTTTTTGTTTATCCTGAGGATGCTCAATTGCTTTAAATGGCTTTTTATAATATTTCCCTCCTGTCTCCTAGCACCTTGCTTCCTTCATCCCTTTTCGTTCTAGACACCGGGCTCTGGCTAAACTATTTTAAAAAACCCAGCAAAGGGTTTGCCTCCATGCCTGACACCCGAGTTCCATCCCGCAGACTCACACAATGGAGGGAAAGCCACCTCCTTCAAGTTCTCCTCTGACCTCCACACATACATATGCACCTGCCTCCCAAAAGAAACATGAAAAAGATTTCTAAAATGAAGAGCAAAAGTAGTTATCAGGGCTTGCCTATGACTACAATGGAGCGTAGGATTTGATTCCCTGCACGGCATAAACCGGGCATGGCGGTACTCGTCTATACACCCTGCACAAGATTATCGTAGTTATAATATCCTCACTGTCACACACTTTAAATAAGTGCTCACGATCTGACACTGAAAAAAAGTCAAAACAACAATCTCCCAGCAGTCGCTAACACTCACTAATCTACAGGACAGTTACCATGACGCTTCCACAGCAGGTGGGGCCGGGGCAGACGGCTCAGTCAGTACCAACAAGTGCAAGGACCAGCATCTGGATTCACGGCACCCACATAACGTAGGGCAGTGTGCACCTGGAGTCCCAGCACTGGGAGATGGGAGCATCCCTGGAATTCATCAGTCAGCCAGTCCAGCTAAACAGCAAGAGGCTCTGACGAGAAAAAAAAATGGAAACATGGAGCGCAACAGGGAAATACATATGGTGTAGACCTCATCTCCATATGCACACACACGAACGAGTTCCCACATGAAGTGTCACCCTCTCTGTGTGATGGGATGACAGGCTTGACTTGAGCACTACTAATGTGGCTTTCTCTTTTGTTGCTGAAGGGCATGGGTGCAGTGTTTTTCAATAAAGGAGAGAACTGCATAGCGGCGGGACGGCTGTTTGTGGAAGAGTCCATCCACGACGAATTTGTAACCAGGGTGGTAAGGCGTCTTCAGATCTGTTGCGGGTTGTACATGAACAGTTCTTTAGAAAAGCACATCTGGGAGGTATTCCTGATTTTTAGATGTGAGATAGCAATAGCAGGGTTGTGATAGTTGAGGTGGCCAGGGGTGCAGCTGGCTCAGTGAGTACTTAACACGCACAGGGTCCTGTGTTCCAAGACACAAACACACACACACATGCACACACACACGCACACACATTCATGAACACACATTCATACACATACATACATGCACACATACACCCAGTGTGCTGGAATATACGGGTAATCCCAGTGCTGGGCAGGCAGCAGACACAAGCAGAGGCCAGGCACTGGCTGACCAAACAGCATAGACTGACCAACAAGCTTCAGGCAAGGGAGAAAACTCTGCCTCAAAACACAAGTGGAGAACACGGGGAGAAAACAGCCTAGTTGTTCTCTGGCTTCTGCCTGCGTGTGCACACACACACGTTCACCTGCATACACACAAATACAGACACATACGCAAACACACAAAAGCAGAGGCATCCTTTCTTCACAGAGAGAATAACACCGTTTTTCAGAGGCAGGTAGTGCGGAGTCAGTGGGCAGTAGTCACTGACTCCTCGGGCTTACAGAGTAATTTACTTTGTGTCTCATTAGAATCCAGTCCCCAGAATAGATGTACAGAGGCTTAAAGGACCTGACACATGATGACATTTCCAAAGCAGAGACCAGAAATGTCAAGCACTTGGTGTATTGGTCCAGTACAGGCATGTTTTCTACACGGGCAATTTTTGTATTCATTCATTCTATTTCCTTTTTTTAAGACTTGGATGAGCAGGATTTCACTGAGTAGCCCTGCCTAACTGGAAGCTTGCTATGTACACCAGGCTGGCCTCAAACTGAAGAGATCTGCCTGCTTCTGAGTCCCAAATGCTGGGATTAAAGACACGCACCACCACAACCAGATGAGATTTATTTGTAACTCTGTGTGTGTGTGTGTGTGTGTGTGTGTGCGCGCGCGCACGTGTGCACCCTGAAGGTAAGAGGTGGTTGTGAGCACCTGATGTGCTAAAAACCAAAGGTCTCCTGCAAAAACAATATGCATTCCTATCCTCTGATCCATCTCGCCAGCCCCTCAACAGCTATGTGTTGAGTTCCCAGCAATGCCAATTGCTGGGCGTTGGCAATACAGAACAGGCAGGCAGCCATGGTCATCATCATCTCTACAGCACAGGGTTTGCAAGAAACCAAGAGATTAGTAGCAGACCTATATTCAAATTCACGGGGTCACGGTGGCCTCTGTGCTTTCTCCTCATTGAACTGGAGTTACAGCCGGAAAACATAGCATAGAGGATGACAAGGAGGAGAAGCAGCACGTGTAGGTGTGCCAGGGAGGAACAGAGCGACACGTCTCACCAGAACATTCCATTCCAGGGACGGGTTAGGTCACCCCTGGTTACACAGTGGATTCTAGGGCAGCCTGGGCTACATGGTGTCTGTCTCAAAAAAACAAAACCCAAAAAACAAAACAAACAAACAAACAAAAAAAACCCACCAACAACGAAAAACCATTCCAGCAATTCTTCCAGCCTGGCAATCTCATGAGAATCTCACAAGGGCACTCTACCACATATAAAGAGGGAAAAACACTAGAAATTCTTTTGCCATCAAGAGTCTAAAAGGACATGTTAATGAAAATTCCAGAATGTCACTTTGCTCTTCATGGGTTAACATTCAGGATTTGGATACACAGCCCTGCGCTTGTATTGTGAGAACACAGTACTTAGGGACTTGACCTTTAAAGTCACAGTGTAGAGTGACTGTGTGTGAGGAGACAAACCATTTAACCCCTTCGGGGCCTCGGTTTCTCCTTCTGTAACATGGAAACATTGAAGACTTGCTTCCAGTGCAGCTGGAAAGAGCCAGCCACACATATGTCAACTGCTCAGGACACCATGATACAAATACATAGAACACAGCCAGTTGTTCCTGGTAAGGCTGATACCACTAACGGCGACTGTGTTTTGTGGACTGGGGAAAATACAGGTGGAAGAAATTAAAAAGATGAAGATTGGTGATCCACTGGACAGATCTACGGACCACGGGCCCCAAAACCACAAAGCCCATCTAGAAAAGCTGCTGCAGTACTGTGAAACTGGGGTGAAGGAAGGGGCCACCCTGGTGTACGGAGGAAGACAGGTGCAGCGGTCAGGTAAGAGCATCCTCAGCAAAAGTGCCTGGTGCCTGCCCTCAACCCCAAAGCCAGAATGAATGGTAATGACTTCTGCTTCACTGCCACCCCTGCAGAAGAGTGGTTTGTGTGTGTTTGTGCACATGGGTGCGTATGTGTGTAGGTGTGGTGTGTGTGCATGCGAAAGCAAGTGCACACAGGATCCAGATCCGTTAGTTCCCTGTGGAGCCGGACTTGAAGGTAGGTGTGAGCCACCAGATTTGAGTGTTGCGAACCAAACGTGAGTTCTCTGCTACAGCAGGCCATACTCCTAATCACTGAGCCGTCACTCCAGACCAAGAGTGGCATTTATAAGATGACCTAAAACGAGTCTTTATCCTGCTGGGTCACATGTGTGGGTTTTTTTTTTCTTTTTTTTTCTGAGACAGGGTTTCTCTGTGTAGCCCGGGCAGTCCTGAAACTCGCACTGTAGACCAGGCTAGCCCTGAATTCAGAGATCTGCCTGCTGCCTTGCCACTTTCAAGCTGAGGGTGTGGAGGCTGCATTGCTAAGCCTCCGTTTCCTGTGTAGAATGGGATGAAATGGGCACACCATGCTTTCTGAGGCGGGGTGACAGTGTTATCAGGCACTGGTTGGTCATCCTGAGTCTTGTCACTCTGTCACTTGACGTCTCAGCCAACCGAGCCTGAGGAGGTTTTCTCCTGCTGTCAAGAGGGGGCTTAGTATTTTGATCTTCAAAAGCAGACAATTATTGTTGGGACTGTTACTGTACACCAACCCTTTATTTTAAATATTGGCAATTGCAAGGAAAATAAAAGTATTTATCCTGTGTTTCCTGGATGAGCTGAGTTTCCAGAAGACTGAATAGGTGGTACAGGGACATTTCCACAGACGAATTCTTGCAAATCAAAAGAATAAAAAAAAAAGCCGGGCAGTGGTGGCGCACACCTTTAATCCTAGTACTAGGGAGGCAGAGGCTGGCAGATCTCTGAGTTGGAGACCATCCTGGTTCTAGGATAGTCAGGGCTACTTAGAGGAAACCTTGTCTTGGAAGAAGGTAAAAAGGAGTAGAAAGATGACTATTTTGCATTTCTCTAGCAGATGAAAATCACTGAGTGAGGGGGAAACAGTAGCCCATGAGGCTGGTGTCCTGAGACCACGGCCCTGGGAGCAGGAGATGGATAAGGCATTTACAGTACTGGCTGCTCTTGCAGAACACCCGGTTTGCTTCCCACACGGGAGCTCACAGCTGTCACTCCTGTTCCAGAGGATCTCTGCTTTCTGTGGGTACACGGAGCAAGTGCACAGTGTGCACGCATGCAGGCGAACAAATAACTTCTTTTTTAAAAAAAAAACCTATCATTTTTATTTTATGTGTATGTGTGCCTGTGTATCACGTTTGCTTGGTTATGTGTAGTGTGTTGAGCCTGTATGTGGGTCTGTGTAGAACATGCTCGCTTGGTGTCTGTGACAGTCAGGAGAGGGTTTGGCTCTCCCAGGGCTACAGATCCAGGTGCCTGTGAGTCACCACGTGGGTGCTGGGAATCAAACCCAGTTCCTCTGGAAGAGCAGGTGCTCTTAACCACTGAACCATCTCACCAGGCCCCAGTTATTTCTTTTAAAGGAATACACGATATAGAGAAACAAATAATCACCTGACAAAGCAATGGCAAATTAAAAATGCTAAGATATCCTACGGTACAGCCAGGTAGGGTGGCATACACCTTAACTCCAGCACTTGCAAACCTGAAGCAGGATGGAGGTTCAAGACCAGCCTGGGCTACATAGCCAGTTCCTGGAACCCTTGGAGAATAGGGAGATATTGTCTCAACAGAACAAAACAGAAGAGGGAAGGGCAGAAGGAGGAAATAGCAAAGTAAAAGTCAAGTGAGAAAATCAAAGGCACCTGTAAATTTATTTCAGTCTTTAGTAAAACCAAAGAGGGAAGTAACGATCAAACACCAAAAGGAAACAAAAGAGAAACACAAATAATGTGCCCATTCATGAGAGTTAATTTCTATTGTGGCTACGTCTAAAAGCCTTTTCTTATGCCCAATTTGCATTGAAATGCTTGGGAATGAAAATGAAGTACGAGTCTTGTTTTAAGACACGTCAGTGGGAGAAAAACAACAAATCAAAGGTGATGAACTATAAATATTTATTAATTACACTCACTCCTTTCACACCCTGGAGCTTTTCATAATAAAGTCAGTAAAAAAAAAAAAAAAAAAAAAAATGAGCAGCCAGGAAGGCCCCTGCTACACAGAAGATGGTTCTCTTCTTTAACTAAGCCTGGGGTGGGGGCCGGGACTACTGAGTAAAGTAGGATGAGAATTATCTCACCTGTGGCTGATGCTTTTATTGTTCCTCACAGGCTTCTTCATGGAACCAACTGTGTTCACGGGCGTCGAAGACCACATGTACCTCGCCAGAGAGGAATCCTTCGGGCCTATCATGGTCATTTCTAAGTTTCAAAACGGGTGTGTTCCCTAGGCACACTGTGTGGCGTGGGTTTCAGCTAGATAACTTCTCTGCCTGCCTGGCGCTGTCCATAGAGCATGCAATCAATGGGCGTGCAATTCTCCACCCTAAGAGTAAATCAACTGGTTAATTAGAAGCACCTGGGGGCTGGGCAATAGCTCGCCGGGCAAAGTGCTTCCTGTGCAAAGGGGAAGGCTGAAGTGCAGATCTCAGCACCCACTTACGAGGGAAGCGTGGCACCATGGCAGCTACAAACTCAGAGAGGGACAGACAGAGAGAGGAATGTCACCCCACAAGCCAATCCAGCTTGACTGTTGAACTCCAGGTTTAACGAGAGACCCTGTATCAAAAGCTTAGGAGACAGAGTAGCTGGAGAAATCCGGCAAGCGTTTGGGGAAGACAGGAGAGCTTCAGAGCTGGACAGTTCTGAAGAGGGGTGTACACAGGAAAGAGGCTCTGAAAATTGGCAGAGGAAGCACACAAATGATCCCTGCAGACTAAAAGATGACGCCGGTGAAATGGAAAGAGATACTCCCTGACCTGTGTGAAGAGTGGAATACTCTCCCTGCACTTTTAATGGTGTTTTCTGCTTCTGGAAACATCTTACAGGGACATCGATGGAGTGCTGCGCCGAGCAAATAACACTGAATACGGTTTGGCCTCTGGGGTTTTCACGAGAGACATCAACAAGGCCATGTATGTGAGTGACAAGCTGGAGGCAGGAACGGTTTTCATCAACACCTACAACAAGACAGACGTGGCCGCCCCTTTTGGCGGAGTGAAGCAGTCTGGCTTTGGCAAGGACTTAGGTGAGTGTGGCTTATTTTGCTCCTGGATATCAACACTACATCACACAGAAACATTATTTCCATGCAACCGCACTTCCTTCTTATTTTAAAGGGGATCTCCTACAGTAGTTTATAAAGGACAGTGGAATTTCAAAAACCGGTAAGTACATTGTAAGACAAACACAACAATTTATTTTTGTGCTTGGGTGTGTCATGTCACACGTGTGCTTAAAGGACAACTGTCCATGTTGGTTCTCTCCTTTCTCCCCGTGGATCCTTGAGATTAAACACAGGTCATGGGGCACGCTTAAGTAGTGTCTTTCCCCACTCAGAAATCTCATGGGTAAATTGTTTTAGCTAAAACGTGTTTTTAAATCTGACTTTCAGTATAAAGTTGGTTTCGTGGAACTCAGTGGAAACAAGATGACACTCTGGGGGGTCAAAGTAGCTCTGGACTTGGTCCTGTCTCTGAGTCTTGGAGAGTCACCGAGATAAGCAGGGTCTGTTGGGCACGTAGAGCCTCTAGAATCAGAGGATATACGATGCTGAACACAGTTCATGGTCGGCGGTTGTCCTGACGTCTCTCGAGACACAGTTCACTCTGGATGCTGGGTTGTGCTGGGCCTTCGTGCAAGACTTTTTTTTTTTTTCTTAATTTTTTTAAGATTTATTTATTTATTATGTATACAACATTCTGCCTCCATGTATGCCCGCATGCCAGAAGAGGGCACCAGATCTCATTACAGATGGTTGTGAGCCACCATGTGGTTGCTGGGAATCGAACTCAGGACCTCTGGAAGAGCAGCCAGTGCTCTTAACCACTGAGCCATCTCTTGAGCCCTCGTGTAAGACTTTTACCTGATGAATACAAGCAAGAGAACCCAGCAGAAAGCTGCTAGGATGCCATTTGTTCCAATCGGGGGAAACAGGCCCAGAACGGCTGGATGAGGTGCCCAGTTCCACACAGACAAGCGCTGACAGAGACGTCAAAGTCAGCCAGTCCCACTGCAGAGCTCATCTCCTACTCGGTAGTCCTTCATTGCTTAAAAACATCAAGTGTAAAAACACACGTTAAAATGGGAGAGTATGGTATGGTGGTTCGTGCCTGTAATCCAGCACTTAGAGCACAGGAGACAGGAGGACCACTTCAAGAGCATCCTTGGCGAAACAGCAAATCTGAAGCAAATCTGATGTGAATCTCAATATAATCTGCAATAAAAATACTTGATTTGCTGAAACGTCCCTGCAAATTTGACTCATTTGAGGTATTACATTCTCTTTCCTAGCGATTTTTGACAATGTATTTATAGGAATAAAAAGTACTCTTGGGTCTAAGACACAGCTGCAGGTTTTCTTGGAAACTTTTTGTTACAGAAGCAACAGAAGTTTCTGTTTGTTCTTTGGCAGTGTAACTGACAACTAAAGGCTTGTTTTACTATAAAACGAAACTGGGTGCCTGATGGTTCCTACAGGTTTGAAGGCTCCTTGGCTCAGTGCAGTCTCATCTTGGCTGTCTCGGGTTATAGCTACACAGGGACTGTAAAATATTTGATCCGATTGCTCTGAAGAAGGCTAGGAAATCCTTCCTCATTACTTTGATGAGGGAACAAGTTTGAAAGCACTCCGTTGACCATGTTCATCAGACTCCCTGTGGCACCCCATCCCTGGCCACTGTACCCCGTCTTCCATGTCCATTAGATCCCTTGTGGCACCCCATCCTTGGCCACTGTACCCCCTCTTCCATGTTCATTAGATCCCTTGTGGCACCCCATTCTTGGCCTCTGTACCCTCTGCCTACCATGTTCATTAGACTCCCTGTAGTACCCCATCCCGGGTCACTGTATCCTTTCTTACTGTATTCATTAGACTCCTTGTGGCACCCTGCATAGGCCTCTGTACCCTATCAAGTTCATTCATCTTGTGGCACCTGCCCTTGGCCTCTGTGCCCTCTGTGTACTGTGTTCAATAGACTCTTTATGGCACCCTGTCCTTGACCTCTGTACTCTGTCCATTCATCTCCTGTGGCTCTGGCCTCTGTATAGATCCCTTGTCTACAAACGGGTGAAGCCTAGATGTGGTCTTCTGTCCCCAATGAGCAAAGGAAACTGCACTTCCAATCTCTTCTCAGTGACTGTCCCCAAGCTTTCCTCCCTGTACTCAACAGTTACTGTAAACTGACAGACAGCACCCTGCTTGCAGGACCGCAAAAGAAGCAGAAGGAGTTCATCAAGCAGAAAGCAGGAGGCAGGCTAGGGCGGAAGCTCGCCAACCAACACACCAATCCCTGGATGGCCTTACTACTCATCATGGTCTATGATCCACTAGCATCCACACTGTGAGGACTGTTCCCCTAACTTACATCCAGGCCCTCGGATATCTCGTGTGAACCTGAGGAGCTCGGGCCTAGGCCACAAATCTGTACCCATCCTTCTGTGTGATCTATTGGCTACTCTTCTCTCCCCCCAGGTGAGGAAGCCCTGAACGAATACCTCAAAACCAAAACGGTGACACTGGAGTATTAGAGCAACACTAGCATCAGGAAGCCATTGATGAACAGTCGCCGATGAAAGAGGAACCATCTGGGAGCCACAAAAAATATACACAAGAACCAAGAAGACTAAAAGAAGGGTTAAGCCACTTGTGTGGTCATTTGCCTGAGTGTTGGGCCTCTTGGGGAGCATTTGCCCGAGGACCTCAGCAAATTCCAGTACACATATCTTTCTTGTCACCAATTGTCTTACCTCCGCCAGGTTTTAAAAATGTTGGGTATCGTGTGTGGGAGCCTGCTCTCTCCCAGGAAGAACTCTTCTCTCCAAGACCATCCTTCTTGAACACACTGACCACATTCAGCTTTAATGTACGGGACTTCTGGGTCTCTAATCCCTGAGCCATACATACCGGATACTGAAAATTACTTTTTTTTTTCTTTTGATTTTTTGAGTTTCTCTGTAGCTTTGGAGCCTGTCCTGGAACTAGCTGTTGTAGACCAGACTGGTCTCAAACTCGCAGAGTTCCGCCTGCCTCTGCCTCCCGAGTGCTGGGATTAAAGGCGTGCGCCATCACTGCCCAGCGACAATTACTTCTTTACTTTTGCTTTCAAACAGGGTATCACACGTAGAATGTGATGGCTGTCCTTTCCATTCCCGTAGTAGATTGATCTCCGTGCCTTTGACTATTCTGTTGCTGTGGTGACATGAAAGGCAAGCACCCACGAACACTTCCTCCAGAACTACCAACCCGGAACAAAGTGAAGTTCTGAAGACATCGTAATTACTGATATAGTCTTTGGTGCTACAGTTTAAATCCCAGTAAACAGGTTTCCAGGTGAATTTTGGGAGGTAAACAACACTAGACGGCCAACCTTAGTCACACCAGACGGCCAACCTTAGTCACACCAGACGGCCAACCTTAGTCACACCAGACTGCCTTACTGTCTAGCTTGGGGAGAATGACCCAACTTTTCTGAGCTCTCGCTTCCTTATGTGTAAAGAGGGGATCGCAGTGCCTTCTCAGAGCCCTGCGTACAAGGACTCTGTGCAATAAGCAAAGGCCCACCACGGTGCTTCACTGGAAATAGTCCATTGGAGTCTTTCTTTCTGTCACTGCTTAGAACTAAAGTAAGAAGTTAAATGGTTACGTGAGGGAACTTCTTGGAAGGCTCACTAATCAGTGAAACTAACTGATGGGTAAATGAACTTCTACACTTCTCAGTCATCACTGCTTGGACTCCTCTTTCCACACACTCTCCTCACAGAGGGGACGTGACGGTACACGTCACATACAGTACAACTGTTGTGCCGTGGAAAATGGTGCTAACGTGCCGTAGTTCACGCCTCTAACTCCACGCTCAGGAGGCCACGGCAGAATGACCGCTGTCACTTGAGGTCAACTTGGACTATGCAGAAAGCTCAAGGCCAGTCTGGGTATCAAAAACAGAGAAACAAAACCCAGACTTTAAAATGTCAGTGGCACCGGGGAAAGCACCGCCCTCTCCATGGCGATCTTCCTGGCTGCCTACTCACCCTTTCATGGGACATTCTTGCTTCCCACTCTTCTACCTGCTGGCTCAGCTGCCCACTGGCTGTGGGATGTCAGGCAAGTTGGTGACCTACAGTCTCCATGGCTCCATTTGGTGTATAGAAGACTGTGATAAACTCCATGACTCGTTTGGAAAAGTGTTGGCATGCATGTCCCCAGCATCTGCATGACATCATTCAGGAGCTGCTCCTGTGTGGTGCTTACGTCATGTCCCACTGTGACACAGGTTAACTACTGCTGCTAACATGTAACTAGACGAAGGAGACTTCCTGATGGCAAAAGTCTCCGGAAGGTGGCCAGAACAGTAAGTTAGCTTCACTTACAGCATCTTTCGGAAGTGCAACTTCGGTGAACACGGCTCTGGCATGGCAGACACTCCAGAGGAGTACTCGCTTCTTAGGAGACTAGACGGGGGTGTGTAGGAATAGCATCAGAGGCAGAAAAGATTCCCAAGGAAAGACCCTGCCTTGACAACACAGCAAACATTGCCTTCCAGCACGTTTTATTACACGATAATCCTTTATTGCAGTTATCCTATCCAATCTTGCCAGATGACAAATGAAGGCGTTCTTTACCTGCGCCCATGCACTTATAGACTTAAAGAGGAAGAGTCTCTGCTTCCTCCTTCATGTGGTCCCTTTCAAAGCTTGTCAGTCCTGATACTCTGCTCAGAACCTAAGTGTTGGGTTTAGAATAAAGCTCAGTGTGTTTACCATACAGCCTGCCCAGCTCAGCCCTCTGACTTCTCTATGTCCTGTCTGTCCTGGATGCTCTGATGTACCAAAGGAACACCAACCCTGTCCCTGCCTTGGGGCTACTGAACCCATTGCTTCCCTAAGCTAGCACGGTGATATTGATAGTTTTTGCTGGGGGGTAGAGGCACATGCCACTGGATGTGTAAATATTCTTTTCAGAGCAGACTTTGACTTACCAGGTTGACTTCAATGAACACGGAGCTGGGAAGAAATGCAACTGAGAAGTTAGGCCTACAGAAGCATACCACTGCTTCCTGCAGAACTGTCCTGGCTGGCCATAGCTTCCTGCAGCCACACACTGAGGTTTCGACAAGAATGATGTCCCATGAGTTCCTGCACAGCATGGAGGGCTTGACTGCTCTGTCATTCTGTGCCTCCCTGTGTTCTTTCTGTAGCCCTCAGCACTACCTGGTCAGTACCACCCAGCTCAGTACAGATAACCTCTGGGAACAGTGCTGCCTTTGTTCAGGGCTGTACCTCCTGTGCCTAAGATGCTGGAGAGCTCAAGAAACATCTGCTTCCAGCTGAGGGTTCAGGTGACCTGCCTAAAACATATAGCTGTTGAGTATTTGTGCAGTGATCTCATGGGCTTAACCATGTGATTTTTTTACTCCCAATGCCTTCAATAGGGCCTGGATACTGAAGAGAGGAATACAAATAATTACTTCACAAACTAAAAAAAAAAAAACAGCACCACAGGTATTCTCTGCAAGAGCTTTTCCAGAAGTGGTTAGGATGAGGGGGAATGAGTCAAATGTGCTGTTCTGTACTTAACGTTCCATGAAACTGTGAGAAAGAGGGGAAACCTGGAGTACAAGGAACAACGGAAGGCAGATGAGCCACAGCTCATGGCAAGGGCATGGTACTGCTCTTGCAAATACACTCCTAAAAATTCAATTCAGTATCAAATGACGTGTAACATGAGGGCCTGCTTCTTGGGGTTTATGTCCTGCCCGTTTCCCTCAGCCGTTTAACCCCAAAGAAATCACACAGAGAGGTATATATTAGGTTATGAACTGATTGGCCCATTAGCTCAGGCTTATTAGCTCTTGTAACTTACATAGCCCATTATTCTTATCTATGTTAGCCACATGGTGCAGTACCTTTTCCAGGGTGGAAGGTCACATCCTGTTTCTTCCGTGGCCTGGGCAGGAATGAGGAGGAATGGGCTTCCTCCTTCCCAGCATTCTCCTGGTCTCAATGCCCCGACTATCTTTCCTGTCTGGTTGACCCGCCTATATTTCCTGCCTGGCCAATCAGCGTTTATTTAAAACATGATTGACAGAATACAGACAATTATCCCACACCAATGATTTAAAAAAAAAAAAAAAAAAGATGCAATTTTCTTCCCAATCAGGCTCCAAAAGTATTAAAGGGGTGAGAATGGCTGAGAGGTTGGCTATGGTGGCTCACGTCTTTTAAGAGGCAGAAGTAGGCCTGGGCTATGTAGTGGCTTCAAGGTCAGCAAAGGCTACATAGTGGGACCCTGTCTCAAAGAAAAAGCAAATGAAAGCAGGGTGTAGTCATTGAGGGGAATTATTATCCTTATGTGAACACGCAAGTGAATTTTCAACAGTATCTAATTATGTAAAAACTACATGAAGTTGACTCAGCATCAGTTTCTTTTCACAGAAATGAACACACACCTGCGACTGCTGTGTTCTTCACTGATACGCAGGTCAATACGATGCTAACTGATCACTTCCATTTTCAGTCAACCAGACCATAATCACTCCTGTTAATAAACAAGTCTTTGTATGGTTTGGTGACTGTAATCCAAGGTGTCCACTCATTGTAAAATAGCCCATTGTGAGATGGATGTCACAACACATCCTGAATAATTTGGGTTGGGGCCAATGATATGGCTCTACAGGCAAAAACTCTTGGTGTCAAGCTAAGTTTGAGCCCTGGAATCCACATGATTGAGAAAGAGAACTGACTCCCACAAGTTGACCTTCCTTTGACCTCTGCCCTGAACTTTCTATCATCAAAAAAAAAAAATGAAGAAATAATTTTTTGTTTGTTTTTTGAGCAGGGTTTCTCCGTGTAACAGACCTAGCTGTCCTGGAACTCACTCTGTAGAATGGGCTGGCTTTGAACTTCCAGAGATCCTCCTGTCTCTGCCACCACTGCCTGGCTAAGAAATACAATTTTTTAAAGAAGAATTTGTGTCCTTAGGACTGGAGAAACAGAGGCAGAAAGGCACTGAGTTCAAGGCCATCACAGAATACATAATTACACAAATACGCAAAAACTCGTGGCCAAAGTTACACTGGCTAGGATTACTTCCAACAAATTAAAGTTTTGGGTCAAATACATAATGACCAAGTTTCCCAAGGTGTGTGCTGTTGCTCTGTAATATTCACACAGGATGCAACACCTCTGTTTCTCAAGAGCACTGCTCTATGCATGATGCATAGAAATCCATTAAGTTCTTACACTAACTCTACAGGGGAGCAGATCCCAGCTTATCTCTGGAAACGGTGAAGTTACTGGGCTGGAACTGGGTCAGAGTCTGTGCTCATGGCATAGTGTGACAAAGTGTGATGGCTCACGTTAAATGTGGAAGAAAACTGCCTGTCAAAACAGTGAGGAAATGCGATCCACTGCTAGGCCAGGCTGGGAGTCAGAGCAGCAGGCCGTCCTGTGCAGGGCAGCTGGAGGCAACACCGCTCCACTTGCCCTGCGCGCTCTCTCTTTCTCACCTGCTGGGTCGACCTGCCACCTCTGAGATGAGTTCCAGGAATGACCCTGAGACACACTACACTGTCCCTGCACTTCTGGCTCAGAAGGTTCACCTCACGCACCCTGTTCCGAACCTGACGGGCATGAAGGCTCTGTGACGAGATGGAGGGGAATCCACAGATTAGCGTTTGCTAGCAACGCATTCTGTTTTCTTCAGAACCGTGAGTCAGGAAATGAACCAACGTTTAAGCTCAAGTACTTTACTGACACAAAATTGACAGAAAAAAGTTTATTGACACTATTTATTCTAAGAAAGGCTCTGTACCAGGCACTGGGAGACACAGGGAGGACTCACCACAACAGTGGGCATGCAGGATTGCACTCCAACACAGCAATACAGACAACATTCAGCCTGGTTATAATTACCACAGCTGATACACGATTAAAGTAACAGTTTAATATGACAATTTTGTATAAAAGTCATTTACATGCAGTTTTCTAATTCCCTTTCCACAGACCACAAAACAGATCAAAAGACACATTTTTTTAAAAAAAAAAAAAGTGCAACAAACGAACAGTAAAATACACAAACACGAAACTCACAATTGAAAAAGGGTTTGCACACGAGTAGTGAAAGCACTTTAGGCACTGGCTAAAATAGGAAGGACTCAGGGAGAACGAGCCAGGCTCCTCTACCAAGTCTGTAAGAAATGCAAACACCTTTGGAGCCCTGGACTCACGGCCCAGTAATGCTCGCCAATCTCCACTACGCAGGGTCTGGCTTTCATGTCCTAGTTCTGATACACCACTGAGTAATTTGGACCTTCACATTTTCAAATTTCGAATGTCTACCCTGGGTTTTCTGGACTTTTAAAGTGCCTTCTGTGAAGCTTTACTTTTTTCCTTTCTGATTTCAGATTTATATTGGAGGGTGGTGTGTCTCAATTGTTATTAAACGTTAAGTTTTAGTATGATGCCCTTATTTTATTCTTGTGCATTTAAAATATTCAATTTGTGTGTATATACACATTAAAAGTTAAAAACATATACATACATACAATTATAAGTAAACGTTGTATAATGTAAGGTTAAATCTACATTAAAAGTTAAAAACATATACATACATACAATTATAAGTAAACGTTGTGTAATATAAGGTTAAATCTAACATTTGGAAACCACCTGTCCTAGTGTTCTGAGGATTCACTCGTTCTCACTGACTTGAGGTAAAATAGCCATCATAGTGAGTTTTCATTTTCCCTGACCCATGCACATGCAGGCAGCACTAACTGGACTCAACAGGCTATATAAACACAAATACATATGACATGTTAGAGAAGGGAGTGAGATTTAAGTTGGACATAATCAAGATAAATTATATACATGAAATTGTTAACCAATGAAAAATATTCTAAAGTTAGTTTATCCTTCTCCCCTTATCTCTTACAAGACAGTACAAAGGACGTACATTTATTTGGTGGACATCCTTACTGTGGAGGAAATCCACTTGTTTTCTCTGAAGGACCCCAGACAGGATAATAGAGCAATGAAAACCTGACACACAAGCCCAGGTATACCTCGGCAGATGGGACCAGAGAAGATCCAGCCTCTGATGGACATACCACAGTCTAAGACGTGGAAATACAAACTGAAGAAATAGTAAATATTGTGAGAGAGAAACATTAGCTCACACACAAAGGCAGGAAAATCAGGAGGAGGAGATGCACTTCCACCTTCCTCCTTTACTGGTTGGGACCCGGTGTCTGTGTTCTTCTACTGTATAAGATTTGGGGTGTTAGTGATTATTTTCTCTCAAACCCTTGCTGCTACTGTGTATGCACAGGGTAAGGGAGAGGAACATTGGAAAAAAAAAACCAAACTATAAACCGATGACCAGAAGAGCACCTTTTAGCACGACAAGAGCTCCTAAGCTATTTTTCTCTACTCCAATCACTAAACTGCATTGTACCTTCATTAATAGGGTGCTACAATCTAGTGTTTTGTGGGCATGCAGAATAACCTTGGCAACTCTAAAGGTCAGTGTCTTAGGGTTTCTAATGCTGTGACGAGACACCACGACCACAGTGACTCTCACACAGAAAAACATTTAAGTAGGGCTGACTTACAGTCTGGAGAATTAGTCCATTAAGAAGCAGGGTGCTGTGCAGGCAGACATGATGCTGGAGAGAGCAGAGACATACAGCTTGATCCACAGGTACGGGAAGAGGACTGTGTGCAAAACTGGACCTAGTGTGAGCATGTAAGACCTCAAAGCCCATACCCACAGAGACACACTTCCTCCAAAAAGGACACACCTCCTGATAGTACCACGCCCTGTGGGCCAACCATTCAAACACATGGGTCTACGGAAGCCGTCAGGAAAGCACAGAATGATGTATATCAACCCCATAGAGCAAATGACAGCAGCACAGCTACACCCAGCAGAGCTGAAAAAATCAAACAGGGAAAGGAGCAGCCCGACTGCCATCAAAGCAATGGTGAAGGACGCAAAAGTCCCTTGACACACATGACTCAGCAAGAACAGGCTGTGTCTGAGCAGTTCAAACACCATCTTCTGCCTAAGGCCACCCTCAAAAAGAGATCATGGCATCAGCCCCCGGTGCAAAGGTGATCAGAATATGACTTCCTGTGACCTGGCATCGAGAAGGCAGGACCTTTCCCATTAACGGTGGCTCATATCTTGTGGATATGCAATCATCTAGCACATCCTACACTGAAAAAAAAAATGTCAGTAAGAAAGAAATGAATTGTAGACACATCTCAAGAATTAAAAAAGACAAAAAGAAAAACCCAGAAGATGGCAAGAAATTGTAAAAATAAAAGCCGAAATTAATGAAACAGAAACAAAAAATAATAATGCAAACAATGAATCCAAAATCTGGACAGACCCTTGACTCAATTAGAAAAAAAAAGCACAGGAAAACAGGCAAACAATACAATACATAAAATCAGATTATAATAGAATGCTTTAAAATCTACCACTCATCAGATTAGAGAGCCCCCCCAAAAATGTATGAGTTTCTTTATTAATGCAAGTTCCCAAAGTCAGACCAAAAAGATATCAACAATTTAAACCTAAGGAAATAAGGAGATGGAAACAGAGGCAGGAGTCTCCTGTCTCAGAAGGACAGGCCTATCTTCTTAAATGCTGAGGCCGAATCTAAAATCCGAGCCTACCAACGACGGAGCACTGTCTTCATGGAAGAGCACTTCTCACACTTTACCGTGTCCTGCACTGTGCTCCCTGATTAAAGGTGGTGGGTAGACACTATGTCATCAACCTCATGACGAACACTTTCCCTGAGGAATAGGAAAGAGACCCAGGCGCTTCTCTGGCGGGACTCTGCTGTGAAAATCCGGTGACACAGTCACCTGATCATTTTGTATGGCTTCAGTGCAAGAACCAGCCAGCTGGACAACATTTTCTTATGGTTAACATTATTTTTAAAGTCTTTGAACTACTGAATTACAGCAAAAACCGTCTTTTGCTTGTGAGGCTGTAGCTGATGGAAACACTGTCGGCTGACCTAAGATGGAACAAATGCTCCTCCCGGACACAGGGCTGTTCTTGACAGTGCCGAGTCTTGTAAAATTCTCACTGCCCCTACTGGTCATGCAAAAAAGCAGGTCACAAGACTAACAGCTGGTCCACTCTGTACAAAACCCTTGCACGCTTAGCATAACCAAGTTAACTTCAAGACATCTGTTGCAAAAGTTAAACCCTTCTTATACAAAGACCTCCAAAACATAATTTGAGTTGGCTCACCTCAACAAACACCAGACCTATTGATGGGGAATCTTTGTCAACAAATTATCTTTAAGAGGTGGGACCAAGCCAGACGGTCGTGGCACACGCCTTTAATCCCAGCACTCTGGAGGCAGAGGCAGGTGGATTTCTGAGTTAGAGGCCAGCCTGGTCTACAAGAGCAAGTTCCACGACAGGCTCCAAAGCTAAGAGAAACCCTGTCTTGAAAAGCCACACACACACAAAAAAAAAAAAAAAAAAAAAAAAAAAAAAAATAGGAGGGATGGAGTTAGGGTGTGGCTTTTTGGGATCCAGAGAAAAACGGCATGTAGCCCAGGGGCTCTCTTTCTGTGGTTCCCTTGCAGCATAGTTGAGCTTGGACTTCTCATTTCTGTTTCATGAGTTTCCCCCTTATAATGAATAAAAAATAGTTTTATCTTCTAGCTAGCCTGGTTATTTCACAAACTGAGATATAATCGTATCTCAACATAGTACCGGGGTCTCCAGCAGCCGTCAGGCTCCACATGGTGCATCTGGGTACAGGACTGCCACATGGTGGCCCTGAATAGCTGCTAGACGCAGACACGTCTACAACCTATGCGCGGCTGGCTTCGAGGTTCAGCATTTCCAGCCCACCGGAGAAGCTCATGCGGGACACAAGCTTCCCTGGGTTTCTCTGTAAGCATCGATGCCTTGCTGTCCTTCTGCTTGTATGGCTGCTGACTAGTCAGGGACCTCTGCAAAGAGCACTGTTAGTGATTTATATTGAATAGCTGTTTTTAATTTGAGCATCTTTCAATATTTACTGCTAAAACCAGGTTCAAGCCGGCCACACGGCTACAACTGTGGCACGACACCTACTGGCTGGTAATGGTTATTGACCCTGGACAGACTTCACACCTTGGAATCCTCAATGGAGGGCATTAAAACAGAACACTGGACAGGAGACACAGATTTTACAAATGGCAGTGATAAAAATATTTAAGAAGATTGAGGAATTTATCAAATTTGATAACCAGGGATAAAAGGTACAAAGACAAAATTTAGCCTTATCAATACATAACAAAGTCCAGGATAGCTTGCTCAGACCTGTACCGGCCTATCCAGTGATATCATCAAAAAGACAATCTGGCACCAAGTACCCTAAGGTTGTCAACAGATATACATGAAAACCCATATGTATGAATGATTAAGAAAAAAATTAAACAAGCAATAGTTTGTTGGGTGCCGTCTCCAGGGATGTTTACCTAGTTGCCTGATGTTTTGTGTTTTTGTGCAACAAGGTTCCTTGTTTCTCAGTGCTGTTTACCAGCTAGCCTTGAGCTCTGACCACCAGTGACCCACTGGGTTCTCCTTCTTTAAATCTAGCGCTGACGCTACAGAGGTCTCACCGAAACTGGGAAAGTAGGAAAGAGCTGAAGGATTTCCCAGAAGGAAAAGAAGGCCAGCTGGCCTAAGAACAGGTCAGACAGGGGTGCATGGAACACGGGCACCAGTAGCTCTACAGGTGTTCTTACTGACCATTTGGTTAAGCTATTAAAAGAAAATGACAAAGGATAGCGAGAAAACTTAAGGTCATGGAACATGCTAGCTCCTGGTTCCTGGTAGCAGGGGGACTGAATATACCCGATTAGGAACAAGTAAAAGCAGATCGGCAGAAGGGACCTAATCAAATTGCCATTGCCACCGTCTCCTTATGTAGACTTGTAAAGGACGCCATATTGAGTGAGAAGGTGAAGGAGAGCGAGCGATTAACTGAGGCAGAACATGTTTTACAAGACGAGCAGTCAGTTACATCCTTGCAAGACTCTGAGGTTTCGGGGCTGGAGAGATGGCTCAGGGGTTAAGAGCACTGACTGCTCTTCCAGAGGACCTGGGTTCAATTCCTAGCACCCACATGGCAACTCACAGCTGTCTATAACTCCTGTTCCAGGTTATCCAACACCCTCACACAAAACATACATGCAGGCAAAACACCAATGTACATAAAATACAAATAAATTTTAAAAAGTAATACTGAGGTTTTTAGCTCAGACAGCTTTAAGGAGACAAACAGCGATGAGAAAAGGCTCACTCAGGAGATTAAGATTTCAAAAAAGAAATTGAGAAGATGTTCACTAAATGGTATCCCCATCCCACAACCCTGACTTCCAGAGTTTGTTGTCATTACTTGAGCCATCAACGCCCCCTTCTAAGGTTGCCTTACTGGTGGTGGAAGTCCTGGGACAGGTTGTGAGGGCCCATAATCCCTTGCAATTCATTTGATTTTAAACAACTCAAGGAAGCTGTCATGGGTTTTCCTCCCTTGTTCACTCCCTGCCAAGACAGGAGATGGCAATCTAAGGAGATTATACCTGGTTTTTCCATGTCTCCCAGTATTGGAAGATATAGATATAATTATACTAGAGGGAATTCTACCATAGGCAATGGATGGCCATTTCATCAATGGTTGTTGTATAACAATGCAGGAGCAACCACTGATGTTTCCAGTCTTGCCCTTCTTTCCGGCGCAATTTCCCGCCTTTACAATGTTTCAGGGCAAGTGTATCAAGATCAAGGGGGCTATCGCCTAAAGAATATTAGGTTAAATCAATATAATATGGCTAATGCCACCCTTTCCATGCTCCAGTTTGTCTGATTTCACCGTTTATGTTTTTATTAGTAGATAATATTACCCAGGTTCAACCGAAAAATGAGAGTCTTGTTAATTGCAGCAGCAATACATGCTTTCTTTCCTCTTGCTGGCATGGTAATTATACCATTGCAGTTATTATGAGGATTCCCACATTTGTAGCTATGCCAGTTAAAGTTGATCCCGAACAATTTCCACTGGTCTCCTTATTGAGAGAACGCAGAGACCTTGGAATTACTGTAGCCATTGTCACCGCCATTGCGGTATCCACTGCGGCGGCAACTACTGCGGCTATTGCTATGGCCAATCAAGTACAAACGGCTGCTGTCATCGCTGAGGTGGTCAGCAAAACCGCAGATGTGGTGGAGACACAGCAGAGAGTTAATCAACACCTTATAAACGGCATTGTCGCTGCCAATCAGCGCATGATTTGCAAAATCAAATAGAAGAATTAAGTGATTTGGTTTTAATTGGATGTGTTGCGCAAAAAAGGCATTTATGTGTGACCTCTCGTTTTTAATAATAGCAAGAATGAATGGGACAGACTGGGAAAATACCCGGCTGGGAATTGGACCGCGGAGGCTGAACAGCTTTTAGCTCTCCAGTTGGAAGATTGTCGCCCTCAACTCCACTCGCTTAGACCCCATTACCCTTGGCCAATTTTCAGATTGGCTTTATTCTGCCTTCTCATTCTTTAAGGAATGGGTGGGGGTTGGTATTTTTGGATTTTTTTGCTGCTTCGGTGTCCTTCTCTGCGTTTGGTTCTTATACGTGCTGAGACGCAGACAGACTAGGGATAAGGCCGTCATGATTCGAGCACTTCTGGCCATTGAGCAAGGAGCCCCTTTGCAGGCTTGGATTGCCTGTTTGAAACAAGACCTCTAATTATTCAGAACCATAAAGTGTTTTTCCTCAGGCAGTGCCCTTGCACTCCGCTGACTTTGGTCATTGCACGCGGAAGGGACTGTCATTACTGAGGCTTCGCGCGGAAATGCGCACCACTCCTGGTTAATGGCGAAATCATGAGCTCGCTAACAATCAGGTGTCTGCTTGGTTCTATATATTATTAGAGGGGGAAATGTTGTGGGCTGCAACATTGTTGTTGGCGACCACACCCAGATGCGGCCGCCATTCCGTGCTCCAGTTACCCGTAAACAAGTGCTTTGCGCAGGCACCTCTCCTGAACAGGCGATGTCTGATCTAGCCTATCCCTGACGACCTGTCGATCTGGCGCCATGAGCTGACCCATTGCTGAATGACACCTCAGAGGCGAGAGAATTTTTCTATATAAGCTCGCCGTTCTCGGTGAGCTGGGTCTCCTGTCCTCAGCTGTAACTAAGCGCCTTAATAAAGCGTGATCGAGAAGAATCCTGGTGTCTGCGTCCTTTCTGCTGGCAGACGGGGCGCGACACATACATAGACAGCCTTCGAAAATGCTAATACATATTGTCAGAAAGCTATCTGCCACCACAAAAATACAAGTCTCCGTGACTATTTAAAGCTTTGCAGGGACATAGATGGGCATCATATCGTAAGAAAAATCATTGACTTAATTGTAATTCTGGTGTCTGGCCAAAGTCATCCTTTAAGTGTAGGCAAATTGGCCGTTTTAAAAGAGACTCTAGTGAGAGCCGGGCATCTTCTTCTCACAGGGATCCGGGCTCTGTCCTTGATGGAGGGAGGGAAGTCGATGGGCCAACGAGTGCAATTCAAAGGTGGTTGCCCAAGGGAACCCGCCCCTCTCCGCCCGCCCGCCCCCCCTGCCAGGAAATGAGAAGCCGGGGCCACTCCAGACCCCAAAAGGCGGGTGTACAGGACCATGGATACACTTGTGACACAGCTGATCAAGTTTGTCCCAGCGGAAGAAACCCCATCATGTCCAGGACCTGATACAGCACAGGACTAGACCTCTGTGCTTCCACCCACAGCAGTATTAGCCCCACAGATGGGACCACAAGCCATTGGCAGTGGGATCTGTGGGCCACCTCCCTCAGGATCTGTTGGTCTTTTGATGGGGTGCAGTAGTGCCTTACTGAAAGGAATGAGAGTCATCCCCGGAAACATAGATGAGGATACTCCCGGAGAGATTAAGATCATGGTGGAGGACATAAAAGGAGTTACAGTCATCCTGCAAGACAGCTGCATTGGTCAGCTACTTCTGATGCCCAAATTACAGACAAATAATCCTTTACTGAATCCAGAAAGAGAAGGAAACTTTGGGTCAACCGGAAAAGCCCTGGCTTGCTGGGTTTCTACTCTGGAATCTCAGCCTATGTTAACTTTAATAATGGAAAGCAGAAAATTCCAGGGTCTCCTGGAAAATGGAGTTGCTATTTCTTTTATATCCCAAAGATTTGGGGCCAAGGCTTGGCCCATTCATGAGTCTAGCACAGCTCTCCAAGGTGCAGGCAGTGCGCATGCTCCATTGCAAAGTTTGTGTCTGCGCCCCTGGAAGGATGAGGGCTATTCCAGCCTCTTTGACCACACATATCACCTCACATCCCTATTACCTATGAGGGAGGAATGTGCTGGAACCAGCTTCCTAGGACACAGAGAGAACAAGCTCCACCAGGAGCAGAAGCCAGGACCAAACCCAGTCCCAGGACACGGGCGGATCAGGATTAAGCCAACGACCAGATCCAGAGTCAACAATCTCCACCGGAAAAGCTACACGGGAGTAACCGCGGAGCAAGTGAGCCAGACACAGACACTGCTGAGAGTCCGGATGTAAATCCAGGACCTTCAAGGGAGTAGACCTAAGCCAACACCCCAGAGGAACTGGGCAAGAATCTAGCACCTCCCAGGAAGTAGGCCTGAGCCAGGACTTCTTTCAGTCTGGCTGTGAGTGAACACACACACATTATAAAAACAAGATCTCCTGAGTAATTTTGGATTATGGGGACGTTGGGGGAGGGTTGAAGCAAGGAGGGGAGGGCAGGGAGGGGAGCAGAGAAAAATTTAGAGCTCAATAAATATCAATTAAAAAATGTAAAAAAAAAATAAATGCTGAGCCGTCTCTCCAACCCCATTAATTTTTTTTAATTGAATTGAGAGCTGCTGAGA